>ML375689.1:0-29113 GCA_005239525.1 Nicotiana knightiana
GCAGAAAAATGATATTTGAAAGAGCAGTATTTGGGAAAGTATATTTGAACACCACGTATTTTTAAGGGACTATGTTTTAAAGATTTCTCTTTATAAATATATATAAATATACATTCAGAGAAGAGAAAGTATGTTTCAAAGAAGAAATTCCTCTATTCCGAAATGATTATATCTTTAAAAGCTTTCGAAATAAACCCACGATTTAAAGGTTTTCACTCGAAGGTTTGACCAGCTTTATTGAGTTTATTGGCTAAGGCCCGACGTGAATAAATTGATGCACTACTGAGTTGCTAGCGTTTTTATTGGGTTGTGATTCCCGACATCTGGCTTGCATTCTTTTCATTCTCTTTTGCGTATTTCTATTATGTTGTCTGTTGATCATAATTACTGAATTTTTCTTCCGTATTATTCCATCGTACCGTTAATTATATCAAAACATCTTTAGATAGATATTATGTTTCGGTCATTGTTACATTTATGTCTTTTTACTTATTAGATCAGTGGTGTCTTGACTAGTCCTCGTCACTACTTCACCTAGGTTAGTCTTGATACTTACTGGGCACCGCCGTGGTGTGCTCATACTACACTTCTGCGCATTTTTGTGTGCAGATCCAGGTAATTGTTGTTGTTAGCTGCATGGATCGTTGATGAGGAGACTCAAGGTAAACCTCCTACTGCGTTCGCAGGCTTCAGAGTCACCTTCCTTTTTATGTCAACTGTATTTATTATTTCTAGACAGTTGTATTTAGATTCGACTGAAAGATGTCGTAGAGCTTATGACTTGTATTTACCGGGTTTTGGGAAATTGTAAACTCTATCAAGGTTTCTATATCGAGACTGTTATAATTCCTTTATTATTGTTGTTGTTTAGTGGAAATTTTAGGCTTATCTAGTCCCTAAGACTAGGTCCCATCACGATACCCAACGGAGGGAGATTTGGGTCATGACAGTTGGTATCAGAGCTCTAGGTTCATAGGTGCTACGAGTCATAAGAGAGTTTATTAGAGTCTTGCGGATCGGTACGTAGACGTCTGTACTTATCTTCGAGGGGCTACGGAACTATTAGGACAATTTCACTTCCTTCATTCCTGTCGTGCGAATTCATTGATCTTGAAGTTTGAAATTATCGATCCATTCTCTCACCGACGGTGAGGACACGAGCCGCGGTTCCTGATGATATTACCCGAAGCAAGTGTCGCAAGGGTCAAAGACAGGGGCCAACGAGGAGCACGTGCCGCAGTTAAGATGCCTACCAGAGCAGCCGTTGAGGAGTCGCCAGTGGTTCTTGTTGGGGGACAGGTGCTGGGGGTGCCTGTTGCTACCCTGGACTTCAGGAGGCCTGAGCGCAGTTTTGAGTACAATTGGTACATCGACTTAGGCAGGGTTGATCCTAGTGCACCAGTTTCTTCACGGATCAGGGGAGGAGTTCAGATTCCCACCGTCTACACTCCATAGCAGCGAGATCATATTGGTCAGGTTCTAGTTGTCATGGCAGCACGACATATGGTTTCAGTTCAGCCTGTGGTTAGGGCAGTAGCATCAGAGGAAGAATACCTTGGACTTGAGAGGTACAGGAAGTACCAACCTTCTATCTTTCAGTGGATTGGCGGCAGATGGTGCCTCGGGTTTTCTGGGGGAGTGTCAATATATTCTTCGTATTTCGGGTGTTGTGGAGACGAGCGGAATTGTTTTGTCACATCTCAGGTTTGGAGTAGTGGGTTGATCAGCAGTGGCGGCATATGAGTTGGGGTAATCTGGCCGAGTTAGCTTCACTAGCATGGATTCAGTTTTCGGAAATGTTTTGAGGGAGGTTGCACCTCAGTTCCTTCGGGATGTACGGCGCGTGGAGTTTGAGCAGTTGCGTCAAGGCGCTATGTCACTATTGGAATATGCCGTTAGATTCAGTGAGTTGGCTAGATATACACCTCGTTTGGTTGTTTCAGTTAGGAGATGAGTCCGTAGAGTCATTGAGAGATTCAGACATGATACTCAGTTCAGTGAGACTCGAGAGTTAGAGTAGGATGCCTCGTTTTAGCAGGTAGTGGGGATCGCTCGCCGATTAAGGAGCATGTGGGACCGGGAGCGAGAGGTCAGACGAGATCAGGAGAGAGAGTTTTGGGAGGCGAGGAGGCCTCGTAGACCGGAGTAATCTACTGTTCCTTATTATGGATCCAAGGTACGTCATGGTAGAGAATTTTGGGTCAACCAGTTCAGTTTGCATTAATAGCTTCGCATGGGGGCTTTTCAGGTACTCATGGGTCTCAGAGGATCCGTATTGTATGTTTTCCTCAGCCACATCGACAAAGAGATTGTTTTCAGTGTGGAGGTGTTAGCCACAGGGTGAGAGATTGTTCCAGGATTCAGGTAGGTGTGTTATAGCAGGGTATTCATGTAACGACCCGACCGATTATTTTGCGTTATCGGACCCCGTTCCCCTAAATGAAACTTCCCATAGCAGCTTATTATGATTTATGACTTGCGGGGACTGGTGGTTCGGGATTCGAAAGTTTAGAGTGCTATAGGAACACTTGGTTCCTTAAGGTTGGCCTGTAAGGCCAAGTTTGACTTCGGTCAACATTTTTAGTAAACGACCTCAGAATCGAGTTTTGACGATTCCAGTAGCTTCGTATGATGATTTTGGACTTGGGCATATGTTCGGAATGGGTTTTGGATGAACCGGGAGCGTTTCGGCGCCAAATATCGAAATAAGGATTTTCTTAAGTTAATATTGTGGTTTGGGACGTGTTTTTGTGTTATCGAGGTCCTAGCGGAATTCCGATATCGGGAATAGTTTTGTTATGTCATTTATGACTTGCACCGCAAAATTTGATGTCATTCCGAGTAGTATAGTTCGGTTCGGTGCATTGTTAGCGAATTCTAGAACTTTAAGTTCAAAGTTTGATTCAATTTGGTTTTGGGGTCGAATTCTTAGTTTCGTGTTTGTTTTTCACGTTTCGAAAATTCGAGCGAGTCCGTATCATGAATACAGACTTGCCAGTGCCTTTGGATGGGGTCCCGAGGGGCTCGGGTGAGTTTCGGACCCCTCGGAGCTAATTGCAAAACACCAGAAATTTCCAGGCCTGGTTTCCTTCTCTGCGATTGCGGATGGGTTACTGCGTTCGCAAAGAAGGAACTGGGCAGGGGTGGTGAATGCCCTGTTCGTTCACACAAAGGGCACCACGATCGCGATGGGTTGGGCTCCTAACCCAGTGCGATCGCACACCCCACCCGCGCTCGCACAAGAGCCCAGCCTTGGGCCAGCCCAGCTACTCCTTACCCTGTGCGTTCGCAGGGCTCTCTCCACGTTCGCACAGAAGGCCCATGAGGGCCTGGTCATTTAAAGCTCTGCGATCGCACTGCCCAGGCTGCGATCGAATAGAGGAGACCACTGGGCAATGTGTTTTTATAGCGGGATTTAATTCATTTCCCTCATCTTCATCTTCTTCTTCCTTGGGACGATTTTCAGCATTCAAGAGGGGCAAACGACCTAGTTATTGAAGGTAAGTAAATTCTACCCTAATATTAGTTTCATGCATGGATTACAAGCTAAATTAACTACCTAATTAGTAAAAAATTAAGGATTTTGAGTAGTAACCTAGGGCTTTTGAAAATGTAGAAAAATTACCCGTCAATTAGCTACGAAATCAAGTAAAAATCATGTATTAATGATCCTTAGGCTATGGGTGAGTGTTTCCTTTGAGAAATTTTGGAATCCGAGCATGCGGGCCCTGGGTTGAATTTTAGGATTTCTTCAAAAATGATGAATTTGGCTAGGTAATAGGACAATTTCATGTTTTGAGTATAAATTGATATATTTGTATAACATTTGGCTAGTTTCGAGTCCGTGGGTGTCGAGTTTGAAGTTTCGGGCGCGTTCTTGACCCGAAAAGTAGGTTCGACACGAGGTGAGTCTCCTTTCTAACCTTGTAAGGGAGAACTGNCGAATTGTTCACTGAAAAGTAATTTAAAAAGGAATAATGTGTGTGCAAGTGTCCGCTTTGCAATTTACATTCCGCGAGCGGAGTGTGATTTCCCCCACTCTTATGGGAACGGTCCGTACGCCACGGCGGATTGAGAGATGCACTTTTGGTTCGGGCCGTTCGATCCTCGGCAGTGCATAGAGAGGATTACTTCATGGCAAATATGCACTTTTGGTTCGGGCCCTTCGATCCTCGACAGTGCATAGATGTGGGTACTTTATGGAAATGTGCACTTATGGTTCGGGCCGTTCGACCCTCGACAGTGCACGTACATGACTATCTTATGAATTCGGCCGGTTGTCCTTACCCTGCATGCGCATGATTTATTTGTTACTAAATTTATGGACATTGATTTGATAGATATTTGGGGGAAGGTGAAGTAGTAATTGTTTTATTCATTCCCAGTACTTCCTTGGATTTCAGTTCCTTACATATATTTGTTGCTTCACTACCTTTACATGCCTACCGTTTCCATCATATTCTGTTAAATTATACTGTTGGACCTTAGTGAGTGTCCAGTCGACCTCTCATCACTACCTCTTCGAGGTTAGGCGGGATGCTCGTTGGGTATATATATATACTCATGCTACGCTTCTGTACTTAATTGTACAGGTTCTGAGGCTGGTGCATCTGCTTGTCGGACCGGAGCTTGATTTTGATTATAGACGGACCTGACTTCACGGTGAGCTGCTTTCTCCTGGCAATCTCTGGCAGCACCATGGGGTTTCTTTTGCTTATTTCCCGTCTATTTCCTTTCAGACAGTGGGACAATATATTATATCTTTTGTATATTCTATTAGTATGCCCGTAGGACTTGTGACACTAGTTCCTGGCACACACGTGATAGTTATTATGGATTTCGGGTTTGTATATATATTGTCTCACGCCTCTTCATGATTTCTTTTGGTTAAAAACTGGCTAATTATCTTTGTCGATTCATGTTTTTAAGTTTTAAAAACTGAGTATATGTTTAAATGTTTAATCTAATAAGAAAGAACCCTTAGTAAATTGAGAGTTGGCTTGCCTGACCCTACTGTTGGGCGCCATCACGACCTAAGTTAGGATTTTGGGTTGTGACAACATGGCATCAGAGCACTAGGTTCGCGTAAGTCTCACGAGTCACGGGCAAACCCAGTAGAGTCTTGCGGATCGGTATGGAGACGTCTGTACTTATCTTCAGGAGGCTATAGGGTGTTGGGAAACCTCTCTTTGTTCTTATTATATCGTGCGGTCGATGATTTACTAAATTAATTCTTCTATTCTCTCACAAATGGTGAGGACGCGTGCATCTGATGTTCCAGAAGGGCCGCTACCCCTGTTGTCCGAGGCCGCGACAGAGGCCGAGGGAGGGCACCGGCCCGCGGTAGGGGACGAGGGCGTCTCAGAGCTATTCCAGTTCCGCCACCAGAGGACCCTATCATAGAGGAGCAGGACGAGGTGCCTCCAGCAGATCTTGCACCAGTAGACTTCATGACGGCGCCAGGCTTCGAGGCAGTCATGGGCCATATGATGAGATTTATAGACACTATATCCTAGGCTGGTTTATTTCCAGCAGATCCTGCCACTTCTCAGGTGGGAGGGGGAGTCTAGACCCTTACTGCCAGGCTGCAGGCCAAACAACAACATTACATCATACCCCGGGTACACTTCTCGTGGGTGGGGTCCAGCTTGTTGCAACAGCACCTGAGCCCAGACCAGCTGCGGATAGCGATCCGCAGAAGTTATTGGATAGATGGACCCGGTTTCACCCTCCAGTCTTTGGGGGTGAGCGAGGCGAGGAAGCCCAGGATTTTGTAGATAGGTGCAGGGCCAGACTACACAACATGAGGATACTAGAGTCCTATGGAGTGGATTTCACTACCTATCAATTGGAGGGCAGAGCTCGTAGGTGGTGGCAGTCCTATATTCTCAGCAGGCCAGCAGATTCTCCTCCTGTCCCTTGGGAGCAGTTCAAGCAGATGTTTCTAGATAGATATATCCCACCCTCTGAGAGGGAAGAGCTGCGGTATCAGTTTGAGCAGCTAGAGCAGGGACAAATGTTAGTGACAAATTATGAGACCAGATTTTCAGAGTTGTCTCGCCATGCACTAGAGCTGGGTTGCATCCAGGTATTAGGGCCACCATGGCCCGAGAGGTGGAGATGAGTACTCCTTATCAGCTCGTGGTAGAAATTTCTCACAGGATCGAGGGTTATCGGTCGAGGAGCAGGGATCAGGGGAAGCATGACAAGATGGATAGATTCTATGGAGATTTTAGAGGTGCCCCAGCTAGGGGCATAGGTCAGTTTAGCAGTGGTCAACCCATCAGGCCTTTATATTCAACACCTCTACCACCTCCCCGAGGTGTTCAAGCGAGGCTTCATTTCAACGCCATGCCAGAGTGTTCCTACCGTCCTCTTGCCATTCAGAGTTTACCTAGTGGTTATCCCAGTCATCTGAGATCCTCCGACCCCTACTTTAGTGCTATGCCAGAGGGACATCGCCCTCCGGCCGTTCAGGGTTCTTCTTCGGGGCAGCAGACTATGGTACCTGAGAGTTGTTACGAGTGTGGATAGCCAGGTCTTATGAGGAGGCAATGTCCCAGGTTTCGGGGCAAGGCCGTACATCAGGGTTATCAGCCGATGGGTCCGACACCAGTAGTCCGGCCACCTAGAGGTGGAGGACAGGTCGACAGGGGTCGTCCTAGAGGTGGAGGCCAGTCAGGGGGGGGGGGTCAGGCATCTCCTGTTCACTCTGGTGGAGCTCAGTCTTTCGGTACTCCAGCCAGATTTTATGCCATTCCGGCCAGATCAGATGCAGTGGACTCAAACGCCGTGATCACATGTATTATCTCAGTATGTGGTAGAGAGGCTTTAGTATTATTTGATCCAGGATCCACTTATTCATATGTTTCAACATTATTTGCTCATTTTCTGGATGCTCCTCGCGAGTCCTTGGGTTCTCCTATATATGTGTCCACTCCTGTGGGCGATTTTGTGGTGGTAGACCGGATTTATCGGTCTTGTGTTATCATCTTCTGTGGGTTCGAGACCAGAGCAGACCTTTTATTGCTCGACATGGTTGATTTTGAGATTATTCTAGGAATGGATTGTCTATCTCCTTATCATGCCGTGCTAGATTGCTATGCCAAGACATTTACTTTAGCCATGCCCGAGTCGCCTAGGCTGGAGTGAAGAGGTTCCTCAGTTAGTGCAGCTAGCCGGGTTGTTTCATTCCTGAAGGCTCAACACATGGTCGAGAAGGGTTGTTTGGCCTATCTTGCTTATGTGCGGGACACCACCGCGGAGTCTCCGACGATTGATTCAGTGCCAGTGGTTCGAGAGTTTGCTGATGTATTTCCTTCAGAACTTCCAGGCATGCCTCCGAACCGTAATATTAATTTCTCCATTGATTTAGCTCCAGGCACCCAACCTATATCTATTCCTCCGTACCGTATGGCTCCGAAGGAGTTGAAGGAGTAGCTTGAGGAGTTGTTAGCTAAGGGGTTCATCAGACCAAGTGTATCGCCGTGGGGTGCTCTAGTTCTATTCGTGAAGAAGAAGGATGGGTCCATGCAGATGTGTATTGATTACCGCCAGTTGAACAAGATTACCGTTAAGAACAAGTATCCTTTGCCGCGTATCGATGATTTGCTTGACCAGTTGCAGGGTGCTCGTGTTTTTTCTAAGATTGATTTGAGATCAGGATATCATCAGTTGAAGATTCAGGCCTCAGATGTTCCGAAGACTGCTTTTCGTACGAGATATGGCCACTATGAGTTCCTGGTGATGTCCTTTGGCTTGACTAATGCCCCAGAAGCATTCATGGACTTGATGAATAGGGTGTTCAAGCCGTGCATTGATTCTTTTGTTATTGTCTTTATTGATGACATCTTGATTTACTCACGTAGCCTGGGGGAGCACGAGCAACATTTGGGAGTGGTGCTCCAGACCTTGCGGGAACAGAAGCTATATGCTAAGTTCTGCAAGTGTGAGTTCTGGTTGGATTCTGTAGCATTCCTGGGGCATGTAGTATCCGGAGAGGGTATCAAGGTTGATCCTCAGAAGATTGAGGTAGTTCAGAGTTGGTTGCGTCCTACTTCAGCTACAGAGATCAGGAGCTTTTTGGGCCTAGCAGGCTATTATCGCCCACAGAGCGGTATTCAAATTAAGACTACAATCATACATATTCGATACATGATTCAGTATTGGACCAGGCTTTACTAGGTTGGGCGCTTGAGCGCATCTTTCTCATATCGATCAAGGCTTTCCTTGAGTTTGAAATAAGGGGCAAGAAGCAAGGGCATAGCAGCTGCGCAAAGTTGCGCCTTAGCGGATTTGTGGAGGGGTTCTCTTCTATTGCAGCTCCATTGAACAGATTGACATAGAAGAATGCCCCGTTCCGATGGTTTGACGTGTGTGAGGTGAGCTTTCAGAAGCTCAAGACAACATTGACCTCAGCACCAGTTCTAGTATTGCTTTCCGGTTCTGGGATGTATACAGTATATTGCGACGCTTCGCGCATTGGCTTGGGGTGTGTGTTGATGCAAGAAGGGAGAGTTATTGCTTATTCTTCGCGCCATCTGAAGGTTAATGAGAATAATTACCCTGTGCACGACTTGGAGTTGGCAGCGATTGTTCATGCTCTTAAGATTTGGAGGCACTACTTGTATGAGTGTCTTGTGAGGTTTAAACAGACCACCGTAGCTTTCAGCACTTGTTCAAGCGGAGGGATCTTCATTTGAGGCAGCGCAGATGGCTTGAGTTATTGAAGGATTATGATATCACCATTCTATATCATCCGGGCAAGGCAAATGTGGTAGCGGATGCTCTGAGCAGGAAGGCAGAGAGTATGGGTTGCTTGGCTTATATTGCAATAGAGGAGATACCTCTACCCTTGGACATTCAGTCCTTGGCTAATCGCCTGGTGAGATTAGACCTTTCAGAGCCTCGTCGAGTTTTAGCACATGTGGTTGCTCAGTCTTCGTTATTGGGGGAGATTAAGGCTCGGCAGTATGATGATCCGTGTGTGGCAGAGCTACGGGAGACAGTGGTTCAAGGTAGGGATAAGGAGGTTACTATTGGTGAGGATGGTGTTTTGAGACTTCAGGGCCGCTTATGTGTTCCTAATGTTGATGGCCTGAGGGAGAGGATTCTAGAGGAGGCACACCGTTCTCGGTATTCTGTTCATCCTGGTGCTACGAATATGTATCGTGATTTGAAACAACATTAGTGGTGGAGGTGGATGAAGAGGGACATCGTGGAGTATGTGACTAGATGTCTTAATTGCCAGCAGGTGAAGTATGAGCACCAGAGGCCAGGAGGCCTACTTCAGCAGATGCCCATTCCTGAGTGGAAATGGGAGCGCGTCACTATGGACTTCGTGGTTGGGATGCCTCGGACTTTGCGGAAGGTTGACGCGGATTGGGTCATTATGGATAGATTGACCAAACCGGCGCATATCATTCTAGTAGCTACTACTTATACTTCTGAGAGGTTAGCTCAGATCTACATTCGAGAGATAGTCCGGTTGCACGGTGTGATGGTGTCCATTATATCAGATCGAGGTCCTCAGTTCACCTCGCATTTCTGGAGAGCATTGCATAGTGAGATGGGCACCCAGATAGACCTCAACACAAGATTTCACCCTCAGAATGATGGTCAGTCGGAGCGTACAGTTCAGATATTGGAGGACATTCTCAGGGCATGCGTGATTGACTTCGCAGGTCAGTGGGACCAGTTCTTGCCTTTGGCCGAGTTTGCTTACAATAATAGTTACCAGTCCAGCATCGAGATGGCCCTATTTGAGGCTTTGTATTGTCGGCGATGTCGTTCCCCAATCGGGTGGTTTGAGTATGGTGAGGCTAAGTTATATGGTACCGACCTGGTGAGGGATGCTTTGGAGAGGATGAAGTTGATTCAGGAGAGGCTCCACACAGCACAGTCCAGATAGAAGAGTTACGCGGATCATAGGGCGCGTGATGTATCATTTATGGAGGGAGACAGGGTTCTGTTGAAGGTCTCGCCGATGTAGGGTATTATGAGGTTTGGGAAGAAGGGCAAGCTGAGCCCGAGGTTTATAGGTCCCTTCGAGGTGTTGAGGCGAGTTGGGGAGGTTGCTTATGAGCTGGCCTTGCCTCCCAGTTTATCAGGAGTTCATCCAGTTTTTCATGTATCCATGCTCCGGAGGTACCACGCCGACTTCTCTCACGTGGTTGATTTCAGCACTATTCAGTTGGATGAGAGGTTGGGCTACGAGGAGGAGCCAGTTGCTATTATTGATAGACAGGATCCCAGTTGAGGTCCAAGAGAGTTTCTGCAGTGAAGGTCCACTGGAGGGGCCAACTAGTCGAGGAAGCGACCTGGGAGTCCGAGGAGGACATGCAGAGCAGTTATCCACACTTATTCAGCACTTCAGGTATGATTCTAGACCCGTTCGAGGACGAACATTTATTTAAGAGGTGGAGAATGTAACGACCCGACCGGTCATTTTGTGTTATCGGAACCCATTTCCCTAAATGAAACTTCCCATAGCAGCTTATTATGATTTATGACTTACGGGGACTGGTGGTTCGGGATTCGGAAGTGTTTAGAGTGCTATAGGAACACTTGGTTCCTTAAGGTTGGCCTTTAAGTCCAAGTTTGACTTCGGTCAATATTTTTAGTAAACGACCTCAAAATCGAGTTTCGACGGTTCCAGTAGTTTCGTATGATGATTTCGGACTTGGGCGTATGTTCGGAATGGGTTTCGGATGACCCAGGAGCGTTTCAGCGCCAAATATCGAAATAAGGATTTTCTTAAGTTAATATTGTGGTTTGAGACGTGTTTTGTGTTATCAAGGTCCGAACGGAATTCCTAGACCGAGAATAGTTCCGTTATGTCATTTATGACTTGCCCAGCAAATTTGGTGTCATTCTGAGTAGTATAGGTCGGTTCGGCACATTGTTAGCGAATTCTAGAACTTTAAGTTCAAAGTTTGATTCAATTTGGTTTTGGGGTCGAATTCTTAGTTTCATTGTTGTTTTTCACGTTTCGAAAATTCGAGCGAGTCCGTATCTTGAATACAGACTTGCCAGTTCCATTGGACGGGGTCCCGAGGGGCTCGGGTGAGTTTCGGACCCCTCAGAGATAATTGCAAAACACCAGAAATTTCCAGGTCTGGTTTCCTTCTCTACAGTTGCGGATGGGTTACTGCGTTCGCAAAGAAGGAACTGGGCAGGGGTGGTGAATGCCCAGTGCGTTCACACAAAGGGCACCGCGATCGCGTTGGGTTGGGCTCCTGACCCAGTGCGATCGCACACCCCACCCATGTTTGCACAAGAGCCCAGCCTTGGGCCAGCCTTAGGCCAGCCCGGCTACTCCTTACCCTGTGCGCTCGCATGGCTCTCTCTGGGTTCGCACAGAAGGCCCATGAGGGTCTGGTCATTTAAAGCTCTGCGATCGCACTGCCCAGGCTACGATTGCATAGAGGAGACCACTAGGCAGTGTGTTTTTATAGCGGGATTTAATTCATTTCCCTCATCTTCTTCTTCTTCCTTGGGACGATTTTCAGCATTCAAGAGGGGCAAACGACCTAGTTATTGAAGGTAAGTAAATTCTACCCTGAGGTCATGGAATTTGAGAAAAATTGTAACGAATTGTTCACTGAAAAGTAATTTAAAAAGGAATAATGTGTGTGCAAGTGACCGCTTCGCAATTTACATTCCGCGAGCGGAGTGTGATTTCCCCCACTCTTATGGGAACGGGCCGTACGCCACGGCTGATTGAGAGATGCACTTTTGGTTCGGGCCGCTCGATCCTCGGCAGTGCATAGAGAGGATTACTTCATGGCAAAGATGCACTTTAGGTTCAGGCCGTTCGTTCCTCGGCAGTGCATAGATGTGAGTACTTTATGGAAATGTGCACTTATGGTTCGGGCCGTTCGACCCTCGGCAGTGCACGGACATGACTATCTTATGACTCCGACCGGTTGTCCTTACCCTGCATGCGTATGATTTATTTGTTACTAAATTTATGGACATTTATTTGATAGATATTTGGGGGAAGGTGAAGTGGTAATTGTTTTATTCATTCCAGTACTTCCTTGGATTTCAGTGCCTTACATATATTTGATGCTTCACTGCCTTTACATGCCTACCGTTTCCATCATATTCTGTTAAATTATACTGTTGGACCTTAGTGAGTGTCCAATCGACCTCTCGTCACTACCTCTTCGAGGTTAGGATATATATATATATATTTATGTACTCATGATATGCTTCTGCACTTAATTGTACAGGTTTTGAGGCTGGTGCATCTGCTTGTCGAACCGGAGCTTGATTTTGATTATAGACGGACCTGACTTCACAGTTAGCTGCTTTCTCCTGGCGATCTCCGGAAGCACCATGGGGTTTCTTTTGCTTATTTCCCGTCTATTTCCTTCAGACAGTGGGACAATATATTATATCTTTTGTATATTCTGTTAGTATGCCCGTAGGACTTGTGACACTAGTTCCTGGCACACACGTGATAGTTATTATGGATTTCGGGTTTGTATATATATTGGCTCACGCCTCTTCATGACTGCTTTGATTAAAAACAGCTAATAATCCTTGTCGATTCTTGTTTTTAAGTTTTAAAAACTTTGTATATGTTGAAATGTTTAATCTAATAAGAAAGAACCCTTAGTAAATTGAGAGTTGGCTTTCCTGTCCCCGCTGTTGGGCGCCATCACGACCTATGTTAGGATTTTGGGTCGTGACAATTTAGGTGGCTAGAGGGCACCCAAGAGGGGTAGGCCCGTCCCGTTGATGTGTTGCATATAGCAGGCTAGAGGCCGTTGCGCCAAATATTATCACCCAAGTATGTCTTGATGTGCTAAAGTGGGGTACCATTGTATTTCACTATACCTCTGTCGGTCGGGACGAGTTTCCCTTATTTGTTGTTTCATTTATGAGTGAGTTCCGTGCTTTGAACCCTATTTTGTGTTTGCTCCTATTGGGAGATTCTATGAGTAGTAGCCCGTGTCTATCGTTGTTTATTTCATTCTTGATAGTGGTGAAACTGGAAGTGAGTCCTTGTTGTTCTTCGTGGTAAGATTTATGTGATTTTCCTGAGCATTTTGTTTACGAGTTGTGATTTGATACTCCATCGAGATGTGATATTAGCTAGCGTTATGATTTTATCAGCTGAGATGAATTAGTGGAGGAATTTCAATTGGTATGATATATTTTTGGTATGTGATTCAGAGTTGAGGGCGAGGTCTTCGTGATAATTGTGATTCGATATGTTTGGACCGGGCTGAGTACCGCGGTGGAATTTTATCAGGATGGAATCCTTGTGATTTGTTCAATGCTTTGCTTCTTCCTTGTTATTGATTTTGGTGAGTCAGTATTGATAGAGAGTTATGCCTATGGACTTGTTTGATAGTACCTTTATATGCTTCTATTTTCATACTCAGTCATTTCGTTATGTGTTTCTTTAGCTTAACTTGCGGGATGTGTGCCTGGTGGTGTTAGCTGTGACTCGGTGATTCAGGTTTCTAATGATGAGGTCTTCGTGTTTATTGAAGCATTATCGGTATTATGGGATTTGGAAACAGAGTTCTTCCATATGTGGGACTAATTGCCAATGTTGAGTTGATTTCGGGCAGTTATTGTGATCAAAAGTGCTATTGAGCCTATGTGTGATGTGCTATGTTGTGTGGTCGTGTCTTATGGGCGTAGACCTGAGTTGATGCAGCTAGTTGAGGCTAATGTCGGATATGGATTTAGAATCGGGTCTTTTGGAAATGAGTAGTGTAGACGCGTAATTTTTGACCTTCCCCGAGATATTATACTTTTTAGCGTTTAAATATTTTGTTTAGGCCTAATATCTCTTTTACTTCATTTTATCACAAAATAAAAATTACAAAAAAAAAATATTTTTTTTCATCTTTAGTCTAAGGTCAATTAGTATATTTATATTTATAGTATTTTAATTTTACCATGACTTTAGCCTATTTTTCTACTTTTTACTTTATTATAACATTTGAAAATACAAAAATAATTTTTGCTTTTAGTATTTAGTTTTATCTTAGTAGTTTATTCTAATCAAGAGTGATTTTTATATTTTTATGCTATCTAGTCCTCTTAGCCCAAAACTAAAACCCAATAAAAACGGACCCAACCCAATTTCCCAAATTGGGCCAAGCCCACATCTCTTACACTCTGATTACATAATACCCTAACACCCTTACACTTAACAGATCTTCTTCTACCTGAGACACCCCTTACCTAACCCTAACACCTTCTCCTCAAAACAAAAAATCCCCAGCAACCGTCAAACACAACAACTCCAGTGACCAACACCACAAAATGGCCACCCCCCATCTCCTCCACCCTAAGGGCCGCCGGAGCAGCTCCTCTCTAGCCACCCGAACTCCCTCTTCATCTCTATCACCACCTTCTCGCCGCACCACCGAGCTCGCCGGGTCTGGCAACAGTCTTCAACCAATCACGCCGGCAGACCACCCCTTTCCACCATAGACACCGTCGACCTTCTTCTTCCACACCCAAAGAAGAACGGCAAATGATGAAAAATTAGAGGAAAGAACCTTTCAAACCTTTTGGTTTTTAGGTTTCATTCTAAAAAGATGAAAAGCCAAAAATAGATTTTTCACCTTCTGATTTTATGCTTTATTAGCTTCAGATTCAACCAAAGAAAAAAAGGAATTCAAGAAATCCTTAGTTCTATTTGATTAGAGTTTATTTCAAGAGGATGAAAAATCGAAGCAAAACCGGAGTTGCAATGAGGTGCTCGTGTTTGGCCAAGAGGTTTCGTTCCAGTTCGTAGTCCCATCTGCGAGTCTAGTGTTGAATTATTTGCTGTCATTTTGGGTCGATATCTAGTGTCGAAATATGTTACTGATTCTTCTCAATTTCTGCTACTAAAGAGACCTCGCTTAACAAGTTCATCCTTATTTTTCCTGTCTTTGCCTATTTTTATATGAAATGAATCGAGTTAACAGAAGAGCCATTAAAATACGGGACTAAAATCCTAATATATGACTGTCTTAAGTAGACACTGGTTTTGGGGGTGTTCAAATACTGACACTGAAGGCTGAATATAGTTAAAAAAATTTAGTTTACTTTTCAAAATACATTGCATAATGTTTAGCTTTTCTTAAGTTGGGGTTAGCCTTCATGCTTTAATTCCATTTCACATATTAAGTTCCTGTTATTTTACTAAACTTGAAGGCCATGTATTAAAGAGCTTTAGTGTGGATTTGGACACTAGTTCATGAATAAAAATAAGGCATAAGTTGACATCTTGTTACTTGATTGGTTCGTGGGGGTTAAACACTAAAAGAAAAAAGCAATTGTTGAATATTCATAGCTTGCTTTAAGCACGATGAATAATAACTTATCGTGTCTATGGGTACGGTTTTCGTGACATAGTCATGATACGCAACCCCAAAATTCGAGTGCACGCTGGCGTGACTCGACCATCAAACCGTTAATTTTAATAAATTATCATGGCTATGGGTACGATTCCCGTGGCATAGTCATGATATAAATCCCATTCGAGTGCCCCCTGGCATGAATCGACCTCCAACTTTCAATTATTTAAGATAAACACATTATGAATCACAGGTACGTTTCACATGACACAATTCGCAATGTGTAACCAAATAATTAGTTGTATAACAATTGGATAATTAAGAGGCGGTTTAAAAGGAATAAAATGCACGTAGGTTTCAAACAATGTCTTAAAATTAGATAACAAGGCCAAGTAATAATAGTTAAGCGACCGTGCTAAAATCACGAAACCCGGGAATGCCTAACACCCTCTCCTGGGTTAACAAAATTCCTTACCCGGTCTTCTAGTTTTCACAGACTTCAAATAGGGTCAATTTCCTTGATTTGGGATTCTAAAATAAACCGGTGACTTGGAACACCATAAATTATTCCAAATGGCGACTCTGAATAAATAATGAATCCCATTTTGATTATTGTCACTTAAATTGGAAAAACTCCCTTATACCCTTCCGGGGGTTGTAAAAAGGAGGTGTGACAGCTCTGGCGACTCTGCTGGGGATCAAGAACCCAGAATCTCTGGTTCAGGGTTCAGAATTCGAGCTTAGAATTATTGTTATAGTTGGCTTTTGTTTATTATCTGATTTTTTTATGTGTTTGAGCCTAATATGCTAAATATCGGTTTTTACCGCTTTGATATTGTTTGAACTGTATATAAAACTGTGGTGAAACCCTTCTTCTCTTTTAGTGCTCTAAATCTTCTGGGAAGTGCACGCTGGCGTGACTTCTTTTCTGTTAGTGTCATATCCCTTATTTGGAATGAGGATCGGACAAGTTGCAAAGCCAGATGATCTTTTGGTTACCGGTACGCTGCCCCCCCCCCCCCCCCCCCCCCCCCCCAAAAAAATCTNCAACTTCTAAACCTAGAATAACTCATCCTCATGCCGGATCCCTAGTGGGAATGATTTTTTGCATCATGTGCATTTCACTTAGGGGACTCAACACAGGGGTTGGATCCGTCTAGGACAGGTGTACCCAAAAAATAAAAGACCATCTTGACGCATCTTATGTGCTATATGTTGCATTCGTCAAGGGTAAAAGGGGTCATTTGGCAGACCAATGATGGTTGAGGGTAAATGAGAAAGAAAAGAGGGTTAAGTGTGAAAATGAAGCAAGTAAGGCCCAAATATATTTTTCTTTAGCAAATTTATTTATTTATTTATTTTCTTTCAAGAAAAAGACCAAAAAAATGAAAATGAACAATATAATAATAATAATAAAAGGATTTTGCATGATCCCATCTTTTGTTTTAAAAAAAAATATAAAGAAAAAAGAGAAAAAGAAAATCTAAAAAGATTTTACATGTTTTCATCATTTTTCAAAAAACAAAAGAGACAAAAAATGTGTTTTTTTACAAATCATTATTTTTTTTAATTCTCTCTCGTATCCAATCTTCCCGAACTTCGCAAACCTGATTCGCGTCCTTCAGGGCGGGATACGTAGGCAGTCCACATAGGGTCCAGTATTCTTAGTGAGTCTTAGGTTCTTGGCTTCGCGGGGTCATAGCCAAATCTTGCATATTTAGCCACATATCTTATTTTTGCAAACTAGGGTTGTTTTCTCAAAGTAGTTTGTTATTTCATGTCTTAGAGATCTAAGTCTACAACAAGGTGTCATCTCAATTCTAAGGTCCATTCCTGTTAAATTTGCATGTCCAACCACTTTTGGCCACATCGGCCATTCTTGCAAAATGGGGTCATTTTTGTAAAAGTGGATCAATGACCCATGTTCTTAGAATCTTGAGTCCACAATTAGGTTTCATATTACTTCAAGGCTCATCCTTGTTGAATTTGCATCTCTAGTCGCGTTTGGCCACATCGGCCATTTTTGTAAAATGGGTCACTTTTGTAAAGTAATTTCTAGGGCCATGATTGTTGGGAGTTTGAAGTCATATAAGCCTTAGTGAAATATTTTCATTCCTTTGTGGTCACATTTGCTGAGTTTGCACTAGTAGCCACCCTTGGCCATGTAAGTCATTTTTGCAAAAAATAACCCAATCGTGTCTGCATGGCTCAATTAGAAGTATTATGGTCCCACACGTGTCTTGAATCACTAAATCTATTTGATATTATTAGAAAATTGAAATGAAGAAAATTGGGATGATGCCAAATGACCTTGTGACCCTTGAATTCATTCTAGAACCGTTAATTGTTGCTAGGTACATTGCACACAACGTGATATTTTTATCTGATAAATGCCCTAACGCCAACATGATGACTTCATTTTTGTTCTATTTGTTATCTTCATAATTTCAGAAGGGTGGTTGGTTTACGATTGTTAAACTGGTAACTCTTTCCTACAACATAAAGTCGAAAGGAAATGGCAGACGACAACAGAGCTGAGTTGGTTGATACTGGTACCCGAAAGCAATCGGTTGAACGGGACACTAGGTTGGTTGAAGAGTTAAGGATGTTACGACAACACATGACGATGATGTATCAGGTTTGGATGGCTGGGAAGGCACCACCCCCACCACCGCCTAGCTTCCTAGATGCTACCCTTACCCAAGCTCCAGACATAGTATCAGATCATCTACCATACTCTCCAGATTTTCCCGCTTATCCCAGCTTTCCCAACCTCCCTAGTAGCTCCAACGTTCGTCCTCCAACTACTTGTCCCAAAAATAACCCTCCTTCCATATCCACTACCTCCACGATCACAACTTCTCAACAACCTCTCTTCAGGTCCAACAGTGAACACTAGTTCAACTCTCTTGATGCCCAACACTATCCTCCAGAGCCGGCTCACCAGGTCCCAGATTCATATAATCATACCTCCCAGAATGAGCCTCATGTTGAGATTGAAAATTTTACAAGGAATGAAGAGCGAGATGAGATGTCCAGAAAGTTGAAAGGTATAGAGCAAGCCTTAAAGAACATGCAAGGGAAGGAAATCAGATTAACGTGTCTTACAATGACTTGTGTATGTTCCCTAATGTTCAACTGCCCGGGCGGTTTAAGATTCCAAAGTTTAACGTGTATAACGGGCGTGGAGATCTAGTAGCCCATCTGAGGGGTTATTGCAGTGAAATGAGAAATTTTGGCGGGAAAGATGAGTTGTTGATGACTTACTTTAGTGAGAGCTTGAGTGGGGCAGCCTTGGAATGGCATAGGCATCAATATGTTAGTAAGTGGGATGCATGGGATGACATGGCTCAAGATTTTGTTCGACACTTTCAGTACAATATCAACATTATCCCAGACCGCTCCTCTCTTTCGAAGATGGAAAAGAAGCCCAATGAGAGCTTTAGGGAATATGGACTCAGATGGAGGGAACAAGCTGCCCGAGTCAGTCCTCCGGTTGATGAAGATGAAATGGTAAAAAATTTCCTACAAGCTCAGGAACCCACCTACTTCAGTCATTTGATCCCTGCTTTGGGTAAACCTTTCAATGATGTGGTAAAAATGGGGGAGATGGTAGAAGAAGGAATTAAGTCAGGCAAAATCATGAGCTATTCTGCATTGAAAGATACTACAGAAGACATCCAGAAAATCTCAGTGCATTTGGAGGGAAGAAAGAGAAATAGAAAAGATGTTGAGCCCCGCCAAAGACAGGATCCAGTGGGCATTCGTGCTCAACGCTTTCAGCCTCAATACCGACCCCATGAATATCCACATACTCCAGATAATCCTCCCCAATGCTACTTCTCCCCACAAAATCCCCAAAATCATACCTCACCTTCCCACCACTCTATCCATAATGCACCGCCATATGCTCCACATCCACAGGACCTGCAACGGTTTGCACGACCTCCACAAATGTCTTACCTGCCTCCTCAATCATGTCAACCACCCGCCCGCAAGAGCTTCCAACCGAGGTCGGAGTACAAACTGAAAAGGCAGCAGCAAAGAGAAAAGTCTTTCACTCCCATTGGAGAATCATACGCTAGTTTGTTCCAAAGGTTGATGCAATTGGACATGTTGAAGCCGATTCAGATAAAAAGGCTGAATCCCCTGACAAAGAAGTTCGATTTTCCTCAAAGGTGCGCATATTGCTCTAATGCCCCGGGGCACAATCTAGAAAAGTGTTGGCATTTGAAAAGAGCTGTCCAGAAGCTTATTGATGCAGGCGATATTATCGTGCAAAATCCAGATACCGTTGATACTAGCCTAATTCCATCGCCTGTTCATAATGAGACTCATATGGTGGGCATGATTTGTGTTGAGGAACACGAGAACTCTTCTGAATCCCTTGGAGGGCCACTTGCCACGAAATTTTCAGTGCTATCAGTCTCAAATCCAGAAGTTGGTCTTAAGAACGAGTTGGCAAATAGGACCCCAAAGCAATCTGCTGAGGTCAATATGATGGAGACTTGTGAAGGTTCTGGTAATATTGATGTGGAACTCAGTGGCTAAGATGCCGGGCTTGGTGATTGAAAAGACGCTCCTTTCTTGGTTAGCCAGGGGAGTCTTGATGGTTTATTTTGTTGTCATTTCTGTTGTCCGGGTTATTTCAGGGTTGTAATCCGGATATTGACTTGTGAGTCAAATCCTTCTATCCTTTTATTTTGCCTAGTTCTTTTAGTTATAGTAATCTGTTAGTGTTATCTAGGTTTGTTCCAGGGTTGTAACCCAAGTTTTTCTTGCTTGTTTTTGTTGTTCACACTTTTCACTATCAGTTTAATATAATCTACTGTTTTCATGCTGACTTTAGTGATATGACATGCACGCGTAATTCTCGGCCTAGTCTTAAAACTTAGTCTAATCGTGAAGCAACAAAATAAGTTTTGTATTTGAGGGAAATAAGTAAAAATTTGGACATTTTGAGATCATTTAAAAGCCCGAATTGTGAGAAACTGGGGCAGATAGTTTTGGAGAGTCAAGAGGATGATAAGAAATTGTTACAAGAGAGTGCGTCCCAGACAATTTGAAGCAAGCAATTTTGAATTCAAGCGTATCTCAAGTTATAAGATAAAGCCAAGAGAGTTTACTCCAAACTGACGGAGCACAACCATTGTGAAGATGAGATCACACAACGAGGGTTCTGTACTTGAAAAGGCACTAAAGAAAAGTGAAAGGAATTTGAGTGATATCAATGCCAAAGTTGCAAAAGAAATGATATACATGATATTCCTTTTTCATCCTCGGGTTGCAAGTGTTGTACTTGGCGTTTTCAGGGATTGGGAGGCCC
Organism: Nicotiana knightiana; assembly: GCA_005239525.1. Classification (NCBI taxonomy): domain Eukaryota; kingdom Viridiplantae; phylum Streptophyta; class Magnoliopsida; order Solanales; family Solanaceae; genus Nicotiana; species Nicotiana knightiana. The sequence continues at coordinate 20,644 of ML375689.1, forward strand.
TCTTTCAGCTACCCAAACACTTTATACCATTTGGTACCCCTTTTTTATCCTATACTAATTTTCTTGACCTCCCCTCTTTTGGAATCGAGTCAGAGTCATTTAAAAAATATATATATTATGCCCCATAAGGTTTGTTTTAGAAACATTATTCCAAAAGAAAATTGCAAAAAAAAAAGGAGAAAAAGAAAGAAAAAAAGAAGAAAAATAAATGAAAAATAGCAATAAAAAGAGTAGTCGTTTGAACTACGTTCAACCTGATTCTTGTCACCACAAGATACGTAGGCAACCTTATGTTTCGGTTGCACCAAATAAAATATTTCATAATCCCACAAAATCTGAGTGGGGCAGTTCTTCTTAGAAGTTTCATCTAAAAAAATCAATCAAATACCCTTCTTTTAGATATTGGGACAAAGTTTTAGAATGGATTCCAAAAGTTGTAAATAAATTAACCCCGCCGTCATAGTTATTTTGAGCCTTTATGATATCCTTTCTTTCAAACCCTGTCCAAAAGCCACATTACAGTCCAAAAAGACCTCCCAATAATCTTTTGAGAGTGCCAAGTTAGACATGCCAGGAACATATGATAATTTTACCATGGTTAATGCCTTGCCATTTGCAGAATCAGAGGAAATAAGAAGAAGAGAACAAAATGAGAGTCTTATTGGTGAAAACCCTCAAAGGCACCATAAGGCGGCGGTGAGTTGATAGAAAGAGCAAAATGAGAGAGGCTTGATGGTGAAAACCCTTTGGGCACTACAAGTCGAATAAGGATCGTGAATCAGATAGGATAATTGGAGCATCGAAGCCCAGTTTCACGGCTTAGAGATGTAACAAGAGTTGAACATTAGACTTTCTTGACAGATTAGGCCATTAATCGAAAATTCATGTCATGGTCATTAGAGTTGGTATCCACATCTGATAGGTTTCTACTTTGTAGTTTTCTTGTTAGATGTCATGTCTTTCCATTGTCCTTTATTCTTTTCCTCTTGTTTCGTTCAAGTCCTCTTTTTTTTGAGTCAGTTTTGTCAGAACAGGTGAGAAATGACTTCAAAATTTGCTACCAACTTTCCAATTGCACAGAACAGAATCTGGCTAGCACATCAAAGCGGCACAAGTCAGGAAAGAAAAATGTGCGCACTGATTTGATAACAGTCGACGTGCTTTGGGATTCATGTAAAATTCAAAGGTTCGGTAAATGTAAATTCATAAGCAATACATCGGGTATAAGGTATTGGTCTTGAACGGATCAATGGTGTTTTCATTGATAAGGGTCGACAGAGAAAGTGGTTAATCAATAACAAGCAAGGTCTTCCAAGTCAAAACCAAGGTAAATCATGGTAGGTACAGGAGCAATCGCCCCAATGTCAAGGCCACAAACCAACCACCACATTTTAAACAAACAAGTTTTCTTTGTATGAAACATGGACGAATACTGTGTCCAAATCAAAGCTTGGAAGCTTGAATCTTTCAGGTGCATGCCCAATTTTGTCAGCACAAAGGCTGTTTGAGAATGTTTTTTTTACCTCCTAGGAATCCCCTAGTTGAAAATATCATCACCTCTCAAGAATTTGCTCTAGTTGAGAAGAACCATACCTCCAAGACATCACACTAATTGGGAAGAATTTTTAGTTTTTCTTAAGTTCAGGGGTCCCGCCTAGAAAATAGGGCCAGTTGTAGTTTCCTTAAGTTTTAATCTCTAGTTTTTCTTGAGTTCAGGAGTCCCTCTTGGAGAATAGGGTCAATTTTAGTTTCCTCCAGTTGTTAGTCTTTAGTTTTCTTAAGTTCAGGAGTCCCACTTGGAGAATAGGGTCAATTGTTAGTTTCCTTAAGTTTTAATCTCTAGTTTTTCTTGAGTTCAGGGGTCCCGCCTGGAGAATAGGGTCAGTTTTTAGTTAGTCAGAATCAGTTTTTAGTCTAATCAGAATGAAGCATGATAGTGACAGAAGAGGACACCATCAGCAACAATGCCACGAGCTAACCACCAAGTTTTCAGACTAACAAGATTTCATTTGTTTGAGACAGGGGCAAGATTTTTGTTCGATCTGCAGGGTTCCTCCATAAGGAAAGCATGGTTCAGGGGCAAGGAATTTTCTTCTTTCGGCGGAGATCTTCCAAAAAGAGAGCAGGGCTCAGGTAAGTTCATCTTTAGTTTTCAGGACCCTCCTGGAAAATGGGATTTAGTTTTAAAATTATCAGGACCCTCCTGGATAATGGGATTTAGGTTTTAAATTTTCAGGACCCTCCTAGATAAAGGGATTTGATTTAAGTTTTCAGGACCCACCTGGAAAATGGGATTCAACTAACACTCACAAATGTCCCTGGTACAAACTGGGGCAGCAAATTTTCTTTGTTTTGGCTGTTTTGTTGTGATTGCAGGCACCCACCTGGAGAACAGGGTGAATTCAATTCTCCAGTTCAAGAGGCATCAAGAGCCCACCTAAAGAACAGGGTCAGTGTTCAACTTTCAATTCAACTTAGAGAAACTTCAGGAGAATCCTGCCTGAAGAACATGGTCGACTTTCAGTTTACATTTTCAAGTTCAAGAGGCATCAGGAGCCCGCCTGAAGAACAGGGTCAGTGGTCAATTTTCAATTTCGAGTTCAAGAGGCATCAGGAGAATCCCGCCTGAAGAACAGGGTCAACTTTCAGTTTACAATTTCAAGTTAGAGAAGCATCAGGAGACCGCTTGAAGAACAAGGTCAACTTTCAATTTCCTAGTTCAAGAAGCATCAGGAGAACCCGCCTGAAGAATAAGTTTACAATTTCAAGTTAGAGAGGCATCAGGAGATTCCGGCCTGAAGAACAGGGTCAACTTTCAATTTACAATTTCAAGAAGCATTAGGAGAATCCCGCCTGAAGAACAGGGTCAACTTTCAGTTTACAATTTCAAGTTAGAGAGGCATAAGGAGAATCCTGCCTGAAGAACAGGGTCAACTTTCAATTTCCAAGTTCAAGAAGCATCATGAGAATCCTGCCTGAAGAACAGGGTCAACTTTCAGTTTACAAGTTCAAGACGGAGAGATATCAGGAGCCCGCCTGAAGAACGGGGTCAGCATTTGGTTTTCAAGATTCAAGTTAGAGAAGCATCAGGAGAATCCCACCTGAAGAACAGGGTCAAGTTTCAGTTTCAAGTTTAAGTCAGAAGCAGCAGGATCCCGCCTCAAGAATAGGGTCAACCTCCAGTCTTTAAGTCAAATCAGAAGTAGCACGAGCCGCCTGAAGGGCAAGGTTTGCAAGCTGAAGTCTACTCCAAGTTCAAGTTTATTCCAAGTGCAAGAAGCAGGGTGCCCGCCTGAAGAATAGGGTCAACTTCCAGTTTTCTTCATATTCAAGTCAGCAGGATGCCCACCTGAAGAATAGGGTGAATTTTCAGTTTCTTGTTGAAGGATCAAGTAGAAATCCAAGGAAGATTCAAGACAGAAGTAGATAGGATCTTGTATTTTTCTTTATTTTGCTGTAATTTTTCCTTTTATCTTTGATGTAACGACAGGAACCGCGGACCGGAACCTCGACGGTACTTCACTCGACACTCCACCTCGGTATCCTCCTCCGTCATTCTTCTCGCTTCTGAACTACACGTGGCCTGATTCCTTTATAGCCAAGGATATGTAGGCAGCTCAGATACCAAGGCTCAGTCACATTCTCCCTTCTTTTAGTTTTGGTCTCTCTAAATAGGGTCGGGTCAAAAAACTTGTCTAGTCGTTCTTTGTCTTAAAACACTTCGTGTTTACAGTCAAAGAGGGGCAGCTGTAGATGCGTAATTTTTGACCTTCCCCGAGATATTATACTTTTTAGCGTTTAAATATTTTGTTTAGGCCTNATATCTAGTCCTCTTAGTCCAAAATTAAAACCCAATAAAAATGGACCCAACCCAATTTCCCAAATTGGGCCAAGCCCACATCTCTTACACTTATTACATAATACCCTAACACCCTTACACTTAACAAACCTTCTTCAACCTGAGACACCCCTTACCTAATCCACAGCAGCCATCACACAAAACAACTCCAGTGATCAACACCACAAAACGCCCCCCCCCCCATCTCCTCCACCCTAAGGGCCGCCGGAGTTGCTCCTCTCCAGCCACCCAAACTCCCTCTTCATATCTATCACCACCTTCTCGCCGCACCACTGAGCTCGCCAATCCAGCTACAATCGACAGACCACCCCTTTCCACCATAGCCTCCATCGAACTTCTTCTTCCACACCCAAAGAAGAACGGCAGATGATGAAAAATTAGAGGAAAGAACCTTTCAAACCTTTTGGTTTTTAGGTTTCATTCTAGAAAGATGAAAAGCCAAACACCTTCTGATTTTAAGCTTTAATAGCTTCAGATTCAACCAAAGAAAAAAAAAGGAATTCAAGAAATCTTTAGTTCTCTTTGATTAGAGTTTATTTTAAGAGGATGAAAAATCGAAGCAAAACCGGAGTTGCAATGAGGTGCTCGTGTTTGGCCAAGAGGTTTCATTCCAGTTCGTAGTCCGATCTGCGAGTCTAGTATTGAATTATTTGCTGTCATTTTGGGTCGAGTTTTAGAGTCGAAATATGTTACTGATTCTTCTCAATTTCTGCTACTAAAGAGACCTCGCTTAACAGGTTCATCCTTATTTTTCCTGTCTTTGCCTATCTTTATTTGAAATGAATCAAGTTAACAGAAGAGCGATTAATATACGGGACTAAAATCCTAATATATGTCTGTCTTAAGTAGACGTTGTTTGGTTACTTTTCAAAATACATTGCATAATGTTTAGCTTTTCTTAAGTTGAGGTTAGACTTCATGCTTTAATTCTATTTCACATATTAAGTTCCTGTTATTTTACTAAAGTTGAAGGCCATGTATTAAAGTGCTTTAGTGTGGATTTGGACACCAGTTCATGAATAAAAATAAGGCATAAGTTGACATCTTGTTACTTGATTGGTTCGTAGCGTTAAACACTTAAAAAAAGCAATTTTTGAATATTCATAGCTTGCTTTAAGCGCGATGAATAATAAATTATCGTGTCTATGGGTACGGTTCCCGTGACATAGTCATGATACGCAACCCCAAAATTTGAGTGCACGCTGGCGTGACTCGACCATCAAACTGTTAAATTTAATAAATTATCGTGGCTATGGGTACAGTTCCCGTGGCATAGTCATGATACATAAATCCCATTCCAGTGCACGTTGGCATGACTCGACCTCCAACTTTTAATTATTTAAGATAAACACGTTGTGAATCACGGGTACGTTTCAAGTGACACAATTCGCAATGTGTAACCAAATAATTAGTTGTATAATAATTGGATAATTAAAAGGCGGTTTAAAAGGAATAAAATGCACGTAGGTTTCAAACAATGTCTTAAAATCAGATAATAAGGCCAATTAATAATAGTTAAGCGACCGTGCTAAAACCACGGGACCCTGGAATGCCTAACACCTTCTCCCGGATTAACATAATTCCTTACCCGGTCTTCTGGTTTTCGCAGACTTCAAATAGAGTCAATTTCCTCGATTTGGGATTCTAAAATAAACCGGTGACTTGGGACACCATAAATTATTCCAAGTGGCGACTGTGAATAAATAATGAATCCCATTTCGATTATTGTCACTTAAATTGGAAAAACTCACTTATACCTTTCCGGGGGTAGTAAAAAGGAGGTGTGACAAGTAGAAGGTGAGGAATTGAGGTATGCGGCTTATCTATGGTGAGGAGAAGGCTATATTGCAGTTGTGATGGTGTCATCAGGCTTATATAGGTTGGGGTGACGTGGGATCACCCGCGGGTGTGTGTTGGAAGTGCGCAATCAGTGATTGGATGAGTTCAAAGTGAATCTTGGCACGTTCGAGGACGAACGTTTGTTTAAGAGAGGGAGATTGTGATGACCCAAAAATTAATCCCATATATTTTTAGCTAATTCTGTGTTCCGAGGTGGTGAAAACCTCCTTCTATCTCACCTCGATTTGCATGCGCAGCCCGGGCGTGTAGCCGGGAAGCTTTTATGTGAAAAAACTGATAAAAATGATAATTTTGTATTAGAAATTGAATAAAGTTGACTTCGGTCAACATTTTTGGTAAATGGACCTGGAACCGTGATTTGACGGTCTCGGAGGGTCCGTAGGAAAATATGGGACTTGGGCGTATGCCCGGAATCGAATTCCGAGGTCCCAAGTCCGAGAAATGAATTTTTTTTAAAAATTGTTTTCTGAAAAATATAAAGATTTTTGAAAATGAAATTTGAGGTGAGACCTGTGATATCGGGCCCGTATCATGGTTCCGGAGATCGGTAAAATTTCTATATGACTTATATGTGTTATCTATGAAATTTGATAAGAAACGGACTTAGTTTGACATGATTCGGACCATAAATGCAAAACTTAATATTTATAGAAGTTTTAAGGAATTTCATTGATTTTTTTAGTTTAATTCATCGTTTTAGTGTTGTTTTATGTGGTTTGAAACCTCGAGCGAGTCCGTGTTAGGTTATAAGACTTGTTCGTGCATTTAGATGGGGTCTCGTTGGCCTCGGGTGAGAGTCGGATGGGGTTCGGGTCAATTTTTCCTATATTTGAATTGCTGATTCCTGTCATCTGGTTTCCTTCTATGCAATCGCATAGATGAAGTCGCGATCGCATAGTGTTGCTTTGGACCCCCCAGTTTTTCCTTCACTGCGATCGCACAGCTACATTCGCGATCGCGGAAGCCCACCTTTTCCTTCTTCGCGTTCGCCTCCATTGGCACGCGTTCGCACAATGATTTCCACTTTTGAGCATCAGATTACTCCCTTCTACGCGATCGCATTCCGTGCTTCGCGATCGCGTAGTGTGACGATTGGGCCAGCAGATAATTCCTCCTATGCGATCGCATATGTACCTTCGCGATCGCATAAGTCATTTTGATCAGTGATATTTTTCCTTTACGCGATCGCAAATAATTTCACGCGATCGCGATGCTTTAAACACCTAGGCAAAATATAAGTTTCCAAAATCGGGGGTTTCACCATTTTAAACATATTTTGACTTCTAGAACTCAGTTTTGGGCGATTCTTTGAGGGGTTTTCACACAAATCGAATGGGTAAGTTTTCTTCCACTAGAATTAATTATATTTCATGAATTAGTTCTTGTTTTTATCATTTAAATTATATTTTGGGTTGAGGGAATTGTGGGTTTTGAAAGAAAATTTCTAAATGAAAAAATATCATGATTTGAAGGGCCAAATGGTATCGAAATCTGATAACTTTAGTATGGTTGAACTCGTATCAGAATGAGTAATCGTTTTTTGTAAAATTTGTCGGGTTCCGAGGTGCGGGCCCGGGGGTCGACTTTTGGGTCGATTTTTATAATATTGTAAAGATTGAGACTTTATTATTCAGAATAGTTCCTTATACATTTAATATGTATTTTGAAGTTGTTTTAGTTGATTTTGAGCCGTCCGGAGGCCTTCCCGCCCGAGAAGCCTATTTTTGAGTACCGGGTTGTCGTCTTTGAGGTAAGTATCTTGCCTAACCTTGTGTGGGTGAACTACCCCTTAGGATTGAGTCTTATATGTTGATTGTAGTCCGCATACGCGAGGTGACAAGTGCGTACTCGGACTTATTTACAAATAGATTGCCCTTTTAGGGATTTTAGGTCCTTATGTTCCCCGTGTATGAATTCAAATTGTTATATCTAAATTCCTGATTTCTAGTTTCATCTCTTCCTACTCAAATTAGAAGATACTTGCCTAGCATTCCTTGTTTCTTATTTGATCTTAATTGACTTAAATGAAGATTTTGCCTTTCCTACCGTTATATTATATCTTTCTTCATACACCAACTATGTGACTAAAACTAGTATAATCTCGCCCTATAATTGTGTAACAAGTAATTGGAATATCTATATGTTGGGGTCAAGAAAGCCCGTGAGTCGTACATTGTGATTTAAATGATTTTCCCTTAAGTATTACTTAGGTTTAATTGATGACCGCCCATGTTAATGGTAATTCTTTGATGTTGCCTATTTACTGAGCATTTTTCAAGCTGAGTTTATTCGGTGAAGCTAATTATCTAAGTGAGATTGGTTATAGTTGATTCCCTTGCCGGGATGATTAGGTTTCTTGGTTGCGAACTTGAATATATAGAATCGTTGCTATATTTGCCTTGTTTTCCCCTCGTTATGATGCTTCTCTTTGTGCTTGGCATTCCTTTCAGTGGCTACTTTTTATGAGTAAGTTTTTACCATTTTTGTGATTTAAGTCTTTGTATTGATTTGCTCATCGCACTTTGCATTTGGTCTTGTTTGCTTTTGCGCCAGTTGTGGCAATATATGTTGTTTCTGTCGCATTCTGGTTGTTTTCCTTAGTGGCTGCACTGCATATTTAAATTGGGACTACGGACCGATATCCGAGAGCTTTCCCCCTGTACTGCATTGCATATTTAAATTGAGACTACGGACCGAGATCCGGGAGCTTTCCCCCTGTACTGCATTGCATATTTAAATTGGGACTACAGA
>ML375689.1:30585-104579 GCA_005239525.1 Nicotiana knightiana
TATATATATTGAAAAATATAGCTGAAAAGCAATTATCTCCAGGAAAAGTTATGTCTGAAGGACTTCTATTTCGAAAGTATATTTGAAAAGTATTTGTCTTGCAGAAAAATGATATTTGAAAGAGCAGTATTTGGGAAAGTATATTTGAACACCACGTATTTTGAAGGGACTATGTTTTAAATATTTCTATTTATAAAAATATATAAATATACATTCAGAGAAAGTATGTTTCAAAGAAGAAATTCCTCTATTCCGAAATGATTATATCTTTAAAAGCTTTCAAAATAAACTCACGATTTAAAGGTTTTCACTCGAAGGTTTGACCGGCTTTATTGACTTTATTGGCTAAGTCCTAACATGAATAAATTGATGCAGTACTGAGTTGCTACTGTTTTTATTGGGTTGTGATTCCCGAAATCTGGCTTGCATTCTTTCCATTCTCTTTTGCGTATTTCTATTATGTTGTCCGTTGATCGTAATTATTGAATTTTTATTTCGTATTATTCCATCTTACCGTTAATTATATCGAAAAATATTTAGATAGATATTATGTTTCGGTCACTGGTACATTTATGTCTTTTTACTTATTAGACCAATGGTGTCTTGACTAGTCCTCGTCACTACTTCACCGAGGTTAGTCTTGATACTTACTGGGCACCGCCGTGGTGTGCTCATACTACACTTCTGCGCATTTTTGTGTACAGATCCAGGTAATTGTTGTTGTTAGCTGCAAGGATCATTTATGAGGAGACTCAGGGTAAACCTGCTGCTGCGTTCGCAAACTTCGGAGTCACCTTCCTGTTTATGTCAACTGCACTTATTATTTCTAGACAGTTGTATTTAGATTTGGTTGAAAGATGTCGTAGAGCTTATGACTTGTATTTACCGGATTTTGAAAAATTGTAAACTCTGTCAAGGTTTCTATATCGAGACTGTTATAATTCTTTAATTATTGTTGTTGTTCAGTATAAATGTTAGGCTTACCTAGTCCCTAAGACTAGTTACTATTACGATACCCAACGAAGGGAGATTTGGGTCGTGACAACTTGTAAAGTTGACTATAAAGAATATACAAAGCTTGTCTTATTCACTGATTCCATTGTTCTAAATATACCTTTTCACTCACAAGGTCCAAGGGTCTCGTATTCCTCTCCATTTCCTATTATCCCACGTTATTGTCAGGAAGGGGAATCATCCAAGTCACCTAATATTTGGGTGACAAATTTCTCCTTATTGCATTTATTGCCATTATCCGCATCATTCCATACCCTCTTTATTGCATTCATTGACAATCATTGAGCACTGTCTATTTAAACTTAATATTCTTGGACGCGGTCCTACATTGTTTACACGTTAAATCTCCAGATCTAGTAGTTATTATCTTTACCTAGGATTCACCCTTTATTCTACTTATTAATTCGTTTCAAGAAAAGGTTAACACTTTTTTGGTAAAACAATTTGGCGCCGTCTGTGGAAAATTTCTAGTTAAAATCTTCTAGTTCCTTCTAGATCTAAAAAAAAAAAAAAACAACCGCCTTTTTCTCGTTTGCAAAAACTAACCATGGCAGGAAAATGAGAAGAGAGACTGAAAGCCGTAGTGGATTTCATTGCCAACCTCATGAACATCATCAACGAGGTTGACAGAGAAGACGAAGAGAATGTGACGCCGAGCGTTACCCCCAGGTGAAGTGACTCACCTCCCCCCATGGGAGTGTAACCGCTTCACGCGAAAGGGGGGCTTCCACGCCCATAACCGAAGAAGCGCCACTAGCACTGAAAAAACTACTGGAGGCGCGGTTGACAAGTGCTCAAAGCAACATCCTCGATAAACCTGTTCAAGGGGCGAGACGGAGCGCCGCACTAGCAGACGCTGCAATAGCCGTCAACGAGCAGCCCGCTCCTCTCCCAATAGGTAGCACTCACACTACTGTTGATGCAGGTAATGACGTACTTGCAACCATTCTAAAAAGGATGGAAGAAATGGAAAATGAGAAAAAAGTGCTCCCCGACCAGATGAGGGAGCACCAAGAAAGGGTCGATAAGATACAGGGCGCCCTGAAACTCCTACCAAAACAGGACATCGGCAGGTTCATCGAACGACCGTACAACGAGGAGTTAGCACCACATGCCATACCCAAGACCTTCAAAAATGCCACCATATTTGAGAATATATGACGGCACCACAGACCCCCAAGATCATATCATTCACTACATCACAACGGTGAAAGGAAATGACCTCTCCAAGGAATAGGTACCGTCAGTGTTGCTGAAGAAGTTCGGCGAAACCCTAATAGGGGAGCCTTAACATGGCACTCACAGTTACCAGCGCGGTCAATAACAACGTTCGAAGAAATGGCCGACAAGTTTGTCACCGCCCACGCTGAGGCTAAGAAGGCGGAGGCCATGGTAAATGATATATTCGCCGTCAGACAATCAACCGGCGAAGGACTCAGGGACTTCCTCGCCCGATTCAACAGAGTTGGAATGAGCTTTACAAACATGTCGGAAGGGATGGCAGTGGCAGCCTTCCCAAATGGACTGAATAGGAATGGGTCGAGGGCAACCAGAAACTGAGCAGACTCATGAAATATCCTCCCACCACTTGGGAAGAAATTCAAAACGCCTATTGCCGAGGTGAGAGAAGACGAGGACCAACTCAACGGTCCAACTCAACGGCTAACAACAGTCCAAACAAAGTCAAGGAAAGATCGTCGCAACGACGATCGAAGAGACCATTCAGGTCCACGCCTCAACGATACATGCACCAACCATATGTCAGAACGGCCATCCCACCATCTCCTCGTCATACAGAAGGTCCATCCAGGCCGCATACACGGACTCAATGAAACGAGAGAGGTATGCCCCCACTCTTATCTACTCATAATTTTTCTGTTTCCCTTTCAAAAATAGTGTACGCACTACAGAAGCTCGACCCGAAGGTAAGGCCACAAATGATGAAGTCCGACCCAAGTACCAGAAAAGTCGAAAGGCCCTCTGTGAATTCCACCAGGAGCGAGGTCACAAGCCTGAGACTGCATAGCCCTGCGACAAGAAGTGGTGAACATGCTCCACCAGGAACACCTAAAGGAGCTGATGAGCGACCTAGGAAGAGACAACTTCGGCCGCGAACGAGAACAACACCAAGGCCTTCCAAAGCCCCCCTCCCCCGCCCGCACCATCTAGATGATCATCGGCGGAGGCGACGAAGAAAATATCAACCACGTGAAGTTCACCACCACACATAAATCGAAGCGGTCGATCACCCATGAACGGTATGATGACCTCGAAGACAGTATCATTTTCGATAAGTCAGATACCCACGGTTTGACCTTTCCTCACTTCTATGCTCTTGTCATTACTTTACGTATTTCAGATACTGATGTAAAAAGAATAATGGTAGACGACGGGAGCGGCGGGTGTATTATCCACCCCGAGTTCTCTCACAAATGAGACTCGAGGACAAGATAGTACACGCTTCATAACACCGACAGGTTTTAAAAATGCAGTTGAGCGAATCTCAGGAGAAATAACGCTACCCGTCCTGGCCGGGAGCGTCACCCTAGAGACAACGTTCCATTTCATGAACCAGGACACAACCTACAACGCCATCATATGGAGACCCTGGATACACGCCATGAGAGCCATCCCGTCCAGTTTATATCAAGTAATCAAGTTCCCTACTCCGTGGGGGATATTCGACATTCGAGGCGAACAACGCACGACCCAAGAATGTTATCACATCGCCCAAGACTATACATACACTCAACAGTCAAAGGGAACGGGCTCGAAAGCATAGCAATTACCAAATTCGGGACCCGAACTCGACGAATAGAAAGACGTCATCAAGGAACCCGATGTCATGGAGGCCACGGGGTCAACAGTAGAAGACCTTGACCTTGTCCAAATAGACAACAACGACCACAACAAAAAGTCTTACATCGACCATAAACTCTCAAAACCAGGTAAATTTCATAAATTTTTAACTGACAATGTCGATTTATTCGCTTTCTCCATGCAGATATGCTAGGTATCCCAAAAGTCATTGCCACGCACAAGTTGAACGTAGATCCATTCTACCCACTAGTAAGAAAAATAAGAATAAAATTCAACGCCGCAATCAATGAGGCCGTCCGCGATAAGGTGGAAAAACTACTCACCAACGGCTCCATCAGAGAGTCCAAACACCCCTAATGGATCGCCAACGTGGTCATGGTAAAGAAGAAAAATAGGAAGTGGCGCATGTGCGTGGATTTCACAGACCTAAACAAAGCATGCCCAAAGGACTCTTTTTCGTTGCCGCACATTGATCAACTCATTGATGAAACAACAGGGCACGAGTTGTTAAGCTTCTTGGACGCCTACTCTGGATACAACCAAATCCTCATAGAGGAGGAGGACCATGAAAAGACCACTTTCATAACTCATCAACGGACGTACTGCTACAGAGTCATACCATTTGGGTTGAAGAACGCAGGAGCGACTTATCAACAACTGGTCACCAAGATGTTCAAGGACCAGCTCGACAAAACACACAATGGAGCAAAGGACGGCGCCGCCTGCTCTGAGTCGACCAGGAGATTGTAATTCACGGGAATGACTATGCGCCGATTAGGAGCTTCCGCCCTTATCTCTACACGAGTAGCCCTCTCCACTAAAGTTTGTACCTCCTCAGGTTCAACGTCCAAGCCAGAATCGACGTTCCTTGTAGGGACATCACTACCTCTCATGGCCGCCGATGAGGAGCCACCTTCAATAGCCCGCATAAGCCCTTCGCCACTACGAACCCCCTCAACCCTAGAAGGCCTCTTCTCCATAGAAGCACTCATCGTAAGAGTCGCCTCCACGACTGGAGAAGACCCCGGCCTCACCTACAAAGCCTTGACTCTCTCCGGCTCCTCATCAACAACGCCTTCCCAATCTCCACTCTCCGTCTTTTCATCGGTGATGTTTCCTCGTCACGAGGTGACTCGTCAACAAGACGAAAGATCGATTGAGAAGAGATCTCATCTGGGACGGTAACGGCTTGAGAGGCGGAGTTACTCACTTGTGGGGCTTGAGCCCGACCTCGTACAGACTCAACTAGAGCGAACTCCATCGCGGCCGAGGACACCGCCTGATGAAAGGCAAGCACTGGAGCCTTCGCCTTTTTGGAAACCCGCCGACCTAGCACCAAAGGATGGTCACGTCAAAGGATGATAGAGAACGAAGATAAGTCAAAAAGTAGAACACTTACGGGACGGAGTCTTGGGCCTGAAGCGCTTGTGGAAGGACGCCCAATCTCGGATCCCCATGGTGTGGGGTAACATGTGAGACACCCAATCTTCAATATCCAAGACGAAGGAAGGAGAACGCCTCATAGCTAAAAACAAGGAAACCATGAGTGGGTCGAAGAGCGAAAGGAAAAGAGGAAGTATAAGAGAAAATAATAAACGATACGACGAAATACTTACGATTGTAGTTCCAGCGCTCAGGGAACCCGGTCGGGTCCGCCACTAGATGATCGGTTCTGACGAAGAAGTATTTGCGGCAGAACAACCGATTTGCTTTATCATCCATCCCGGCCACCAACCCCTTGGTTCCACGATGCCATAGGTGTATCAGAGTGACTCTATAAAAACTAGGCGAGAACAGGTGCAGCAGGTGGCGGATGTCGACCTCACAGCCGGCCAGCTCCGCGTACTTCACTAGCATTAGGAAAATCTTATATAAATAAGGGGAGAGTTGTTCCCGGCAGACGCCGTAAAAGCGGCAGAATTCCTCCGCTAACCGAGGGAGAGGAAGGGAATAACTTACTAGAAATGGATATACATAAAAGGCACAAAACCCTGGCTGATGAACCTGTACTATATCGCCTCCCGTCGGAACAATTTCGACGTGAGGAGAAATGAGATATTTAGATCGCAGGTTGGCTATTTCATCTGGCCCCGTCTCGGAAAGATCAGGAGCGGGAGCAGGTTCTTTGGGAAAGTCGTTCCTGACCGAAGGATTTTTAGGAACCACTTCCTCTACGGTGGGGAAGCTGTTTTCTTCCTCAACCATGGATTCCTCACCGTTGGGAGGAATGGACACCGATAAATGAGTGGCATCGGAAACTCCATCGTGAATATGAGGAGAAGTCGACATACTGACAGAGTAAAGTGTGTACAACGGAGTAAGAGAAAGAAAGTATTAACTGGGAAAGAAACTGAAAACTGAAAGTGAAGAAACTGCGAGAAATGGTGGTGAAGCTGCAAGAAATGGAGAAGAAGATCAAAGAAGGAACATATGCTTACAAAGAGGGAAGTGGCGAAAGTTTCAAATGAGAAACCCCTCCCATCTATTTATAGGGTTGGGTGGCATCAGAATCGAAACAAAGAGTCGTCAATGGCACCAAAATCGAGGCAACAACAACATAGATTCTGCATTGGGAAGACGTGTAATGATGACGCGCATTGCTATGACGTCATCCTACGTCACCTATACCAATCGCAACCCCACTAACAACCGCCAGTCCAAACTCGGCCGACTCGATCCAGCCATCACGACCAAATTTCCTTTGAAATGGTTACGGGAAGAGTCCGCTCATTGTGGACGTGCAAGGCCACAACCTTAACAAGCGGAGGGACTAACTGCATTGGTCAAAATTTGGATTGGACCTAATGGTTGTAATGGGCGTGGTCGAAGCTTAAACCGACCATGGATTAATGACGAGGAGTCGGCTTATGGAGGGTTAATGTCAAGGTCGAGTAAAGAACATGAGAAAATAACGGTAGTATAAGTTTATGGTAGAGCGGAGGAATTCCGGTAGTACTTTTTAGGGTTTCTTAAGAATATCCCCTATAAATAGGAAGAGATAAAGAAGAAAAGAGGATCTTGATTTTTGGGATAAGAGCACACTTGTAAAGTTGACTACAACGAATATATAAAGCTTGTCTTGTTCACTGATTCCATTGTTCTAAATATATCTTTTCGTTCACAAGATCCAAGGGTCTCGTGTTCATCTCTATTTCCTATTATCCCACGTTGTTGTCAGGAAGGAGAATCATCAAAGTCACCTAATATTTGGGTGATAAATTGCTCCTTATTACATTTATTGTCATTATCTGCATTCATTTCATACCCACTTTATTGCATTCATTAACAGTCATTGAGCACTGTCTAGTTACACTTAATATTATCGGACGCGGTCCTACATTGTTTACACGTTAAATCTCCAAATCCAATAGTTATTATCTTTAACTAGGATTCAATCCTCTATTCTACTTATTAATTTGTTTCAAGAAAAGGTTAACACTTTTTTGATAAAACACTAACCTCCCGAGATATTCACGTTTCATCAAATAGGAGAAGTGTTTACTCCAAAACTCCACGCCATCTTACAATGTAGTTCTAGTTTTGGCAATTGCTCGCATATCAGACAAGTGTTGGACTGAGAACATTGGTTGGCCTGCAGCCGGCTTACTGAATAGTCATTAACATAATTTTCTATCAAGAATCAATTTGCTTGGTTGTTTAAAAATTGCCAAGTAAAACTATTTATGCAATTTCCAATTCAGACTTTCCACTCAATTCAATACACAAAATCCTATCTTTCTTTCTTTTCAAGAAAAGGGGGTCTAATCTATGTGAAGAATTAGGAAGAGTTTCTTTGAGACTGCAGAACAGCCATTCTTATAAAGATACTTTCACAGTTGTGTCCTTTCTTTTGCTTGAAAATTATTTAAAACTCACATAGAGCGATACCAATATTTAGTCCCTTGGTGGTTACTTGTTGTATGATGTCATCATATTCACTACCTATTCTTGGGTATATGCTACTTTTTCAGAAAAATACCTTCCACAAGAGAGTTATTTTATGAAGTATGTTATGCTCTCTCATGTCATTCCCCCAAGTATGTCAGAGTCCCACATCATTTGTGGAATGGGCATTTGGGCTCCTCCTATAGTCTTGGCCAATCATTACCTTATGAATTAGCTTTTGAGATTGAGTTATACTCAAAGTACATTTTCTTATCAACATATAACGAGATATACTAGAGGGAGAGCACCTGAAATCATGGCATGTCCTTCACCATTTTTTACCTTTGTTCATTATTTCTTCAAACATTCGTCTTTTATCTTTTGAAGCTAGAGGTTCTATAAACCTCACATTTACGGCATGTTTGGCCATAAGAAAAATTTTACTATTTTTGGAAGAAAAAAAAATGTTTTTTTCAAAATCACTATTTGACATTGAAAATTTCAATTTCCACATGAAGTTGAATTTCAAAAAATTTCGAAATTTGTAAAACTCCAAAAAGCTATTTTTCAAAATTTTCACTTCAAATCACTCACAAAATTTCAAAAAACAACTCCAAATTGTATTCATGTCTAAACACAATATTAATTTTCAAATACCATTTTCACTTAATTTTTTCGCATTATCACCATTCTTATGTTCAAACGCCCACTTAGAATCATTCTTGGAGTTGCATTAGTGTCAAGCAAGCCATGTTCTACCTAACTGCTGAACATTAGGTCAGTATCAAGCGGAGTGAGTTGGAATTTGTGTATGAGATTGGCAGCAAGCTCTTAGTCTTGAAAGTAACATAGCTGTTGCCAGCCTGCTGATAAAGAGGTTTTTTGTAACATCAATTAGTAATGTCAATGATGCATCGTTAAACATA
Source organism: Nicotiana knightiana (assembly GCA_005239525.1). Lineage (NCBI taxonomy): Eukaryota > Viridiplantae > Streptophyta > Magnoliopsida > Solanales > Solanaceae > Nicotiana > Nicotiana knightiana. Next base: position 39,231 of record ML375689.1, read on the forward strand.
ACATATGGGGGCTTATTTAAGAAAGAGTTTACATCTAGACGCCGTTAAAAAATGTACACAATCAAGTCGCCCCCAATGAAATAACTATAAGTGAAAGATTGCTACAACAGGTATATTAATGCAAACAAAACTCCACTAGGTCCAAGCGTCGATCGGAAATAGCCTCTCCACGTACACCACACCCTCCCAAGATGGGATCAAACTGGGTATGTTGTTAAAAACTCTACTAGGTACAGCAGTCTAACTTGACTTGGTTGTACAAAATGATGTCTAAAAGCACTAAGAAACTTCTACTGTAAACAAGCATGTCCCTCAATCTATACGAACCCTATAGGAACCAACATCCGTGGGAAATTTCACAGAACCTGAAAAAGAATGATACTGGTAACAAATACAAGGAGAGGGGGAAGCCAGAGGTTCCTAGGTGGTACACTAGTACATTAAAGAACACCTGCACAAGGGAAAAATGGGTAAAACAATAGAGTATAACAAACTACTACGACTATTTTCTACAACAATATAGTACAAACACATCTTTTAGTTTCTCGCACGTCCGAAAGAATCTTGCTTTGTGATAAATCTTCAGCTTTGCAAATCGTCATCTTGCAATTTGTGCACAAGTGGAATCGTCTTTGTTTGACCAGCTCTCGGTGATTCTACATGCCTGGATTGATCACTCAATCGGGAGAGCTAGAGTGCCTTCTTTCTCCAGGAGCGAGCAGTAGCTTCCAAAAGTCTTGATATTTACATGAAGTCGGAAATCCAGTCCAAACAAAAATTTCATCTCCAACTTATTCAACTCTTTTGTGGTTACACCACCTACTCTTGCATAGTATGCATTGTTATAGAATCTGAAAATTATGCAGAGCATCATAAAGATTCAAGCAGATTCCTAGAAATGAAAAGTTATTTCTGACTCTTGAGGGGGTCTGTTGCTAAATAAAATATATTGAGCTTAGGGCAGTATGCAGATAATGAACAGATCATGCATGCATATAATAATTCCTGTGAGTTTACTAAGTGTTGGTAATCCTAAGGGAAAGCTTGCTACATAGGGCGGGAAAGGGGTTCAAGCTTCAGGTTGGACTCTTAACCCTCAACTATCGAATTGATTAATAATCAACATGAAAATAAATCTCAAAGCATGATATATGAACAGATCATGCATGCATATAATAATTCCTGTGAGTTTACTAAGTGTTGGTAATCCTAAGGGAAAGCTTGCTACATAGGGCGGGAACGGGGTTCAAGCTTCAGGTTGGACTCTTAACCCTCAACTATCGAATTGATTAATAATCAACATGAAAATAAATCTCNAGCTTTGGAAACTTGTGGTCTAGATTTGATAATATTTGTGTGGCTATAAAATCATGTTATTAAGGGTAAATAGGAAGTTTAAAATTTAATTGTTTCAAAATATAAAAATGTATCGTTCGTTTTGGGACATATTAAAAAGGCAATAGACAAGATGGAGTAAGCATTTGGGTGAAAGAATTGGGTAAGACAGATCATGTCTGAGATAAACTTACGCATCATCGATGAATTTTGCTGCCACCATCACACTTGTGATTAGTAGGCGGTGAACATTGAGGGAAGTTAAATGAGCACTAGTGTGTTCAATGAATCGCTCCATGTAAATATGTGCAACCACAAAGCATGAAGGGCTGCAACATGAATACTTAAAAATGCGATCCAAGTATTGTTCGATACCCAACGAGGGGGCTCTTGATCCATGAAATATTGTAATCACATCTTTTCTTTGAGTACTTTCTAATAAGCTTTCGGTTTTTTGAACAGACCTCTCAAGAAGTGTTGAAAGAAGCGATAGAACTTTGGGTTTTCCTGACTTTTGCTTGCCAGATACCTTCAGCCCCAATGCTAAGTATTTTTCTGAGCATATGACCTCAGATTCAGGCGCCAAAGTTCCCATGTCCTGCAGATCATAGATTAAATTGCATCACTACACTTGAATACTCAAGAAGAAAGCATAGTGGCCTAGTGGTCAATGAAGTGGTTGAGAACCTTGAGATCTCAAGTCCAAATCTCAACGGAAGGAAAAGCACTAGGTGATTTCTTCCCATCTGTCTAAGCCTTGGTGGACAGAGTTACCTAGTACATGTTGCTGGTGGTACATGTTGCTGGTGGGAGATGGGAGGTGGCAGGTGGAATTAGTCAAGGTGCGTGCAAGCTAGCCCAGACACCACAGTTGTAAAAAAAAGCATAATCTAGAATGACCACTACAAAATATACCAAGCGATTTAAAAAATCGTAGGAGAAGATGGCCCCATCACAATAAAAAATTCATTTGATCAGCCTCGGCAACCAAGCAAGGAGTTAAAGTAGGGACTATATTCTGACCTCAAACCTGAAGGAGTGGTCATGGTTAAGAAGCTTCTCTTTTTTTTATCAGGAAAATAAAACAAGAAGCTTCTCTTTCTTTTCTTTTTTTTGAAAAAAGAAGTTTCTCTTTCTTATTTCTCTCTCAGCAAAAAAAAACAAGGGGAAAAAGAAAAGACAAGTTATCTAAGAGAATCGTGTTAAGAACTTCAAGTTCTTCTTTCCCCACCAAAGTGGCCAAATCATTTCAGACCTATATTTATTAGGGGAAAAAAAGGAATATCAATCATTAGAAGGTTTCAGGTTTTTTCTTCTTTTTTAATATAAAGGTGGTGTTCTGGCCAACTTGTGGTGTACCTCGACTATTCCACTAGGTACCTAATACCTTTTACCAGCACATGTATGGGTTACTCGGCCCACCAAATCATTAGAAGGTTCATCTAGTATAGGAATATTCACGTTACTCTGCCCACCAAATCATTAGAAGGTTCATCTAGTATAAGAATGTTCACGGTTTCGATTGAAGTTGACTTGATTAAAATCACAACAAAGACTAAAACTTATTGTTTAGCAGTAAGCAGGATGGTGAACTTGAATTATAAAAACCTCATTCCTCTTAGGTTTTGTGCAATGATGTGAACATTTTCTTTAACAGATGATTTCTTCATACAACAATGTTTATTATCCTTCATGCGTAATCTCAAATATATAAGCAAATAGTGGAGGTCATAATGTATTAAAGATGGGAGATTAGCTGACTCTTCAAACAAGGAAAAATAGTTCATAGAAAGTAACCCAATTTACCATGTCAAGACACACTCAATTAAGGAAAGTCGAGCTTTTCCAGCTCAAACACTACATAGTTTTACAAATGGAACTTGTTAGAATTAAGTGGTTTTTTCTACTGTTAGCTCGTCATTGAATTCGAAGAGTTACAAATGCTTATTAAACTAATACAGTCTTCGTTTGCAACGGGAACCAAAAACAACTGACTGGAAACATGGCTTTAACTGTTAAACAAAAAAGTAGAAATGCGCTGGATTAAAACTAAAAGAAGTCAAAAGATGAACTGATGAGTCATTAATCAAGAAATTATGACAAGTGTAGTATCATAAAGCTACTAGAAAGACGCATTTGAGTTTCAATCTTGAGAACATATAGATTTTCATGAAGAATATTCAAATGACTCTAGCTTAGCATACGGGCAAATGCACTAATTTCTTGAGAGCTCAACCATACTTTGGGATCTCAAATGAGTGTCACAATGTACAACAGGACTTGGAAAAAAAACACGGGATACCAAATCCGTATTTACCATTCTACCAATCCATCATCTATACTGAAATGTAAGACCAATACATTGGTTTAATTTTACCCCCATAAACAGTGGAATGAACCATAAATGTGTGATGAAGAACCTGTCTATCATTGTTTAATACTAGTCCAACCGAATAACTGGTTTACAAATTCATCAATTAGAAGCTTCCATTCTGCAAGCAGCTTATAACAGATTTCACTACAAGACATTACATTCAGTCTGTAAAGTGTATATTAAACATAATTCACAGATCTAAACACATTGAGTCAGGATCTAGTAAAAGTAAAAAAAAACAGAAGTGACTCAATTGAAAAATCTAATCTACATAAACCAACAGTAGCAATATGGTTTGCTTCCAAATAGGATAATGCATCAAAACACAATATTGACAACTTCAAATAACCCAAGAATTATAAAAGCAAAAGCATAGATCTTTATAAGAAATAAGCACAGGAAAGAAGTAGCAAGAAAACAAATAAAATTAAAAACCCAAGAAAGATAGGGAGAGAAAGAGAGAGTTACAGAGTAGTTGTTGAGAGATCTGGCAATTAATTCAGTTGAAGCTTCTACATGACTCTACTTAATGGGCAGCTAACAAAACAATACTACAATATATGAGGCGGGTAGTAGTTCCAGTCTCCTCTTTCCACTGTCTTTCTCTTTCTTTAGGTCTGTACCAAAATAATGAAATTTATTGAAAGAATAACAATGGGGTTTCTTCTTCTCTCTTTATTCTAGTAGTAGTAGTAGTTTCGCTTTCTACACCACCAAGCCCCCAGTTGGGTTGGCTTTTTAGGTAGCTTCAAAATACATTATAATAATTGTATTTGTATCTGTAGAAGCACATGTCAGCTTTTCTATGAATATTGAACAGTCGGAGTTGGAGTTTCTTTTCTCACTCACTCCGTGTATATGGAGTACTAAATTATCAACCCATCGACGCCTAATTAACTTGTTATAATAAATTATGAATTACTAATATCTATTAATAAAATCAGTTTATAATTAATTTTTTAAATCATTTAATTATATAAATATTTTTTATACTATCAAACTCAATAGTGATACTAGTGTCGGTACGCGGTAGTCATTAATCTAATAAGTAATCACCATTGTTTAAATCGGAAAATTGCTCTTTCATAAGCGAGCGGTGCGGCTTCGGTCCCCACCATATTTCCTTCACCCTTCTATCTCCTATCCTAATTCACCACTTCAATGGGCCCATCATGTTTTTCTCTTTTTTCAGTTTTATATACTTATTATAATAATGCAATTAAAATAAAAAAGAAAACCAAAGCAAAAATAAAAAGAATGTTATAATATAACCACGGTAAAATAAATAAACTAAAGACAAGTATAGAGATAAACTGATATATTATTCAAATTTCAAATTGATGTACATAATGAACTGAAATCTCCAATATTTATAAAAAAAAGAAGCCGGTGTGTAAGCTGCTACTGCAAGCTGTTGTGTAAGCTGCTATTGCAAGCTATTTGTAAGTTGTTTATAAGCTGCTACTGCAAGCTGCTTGTAAGTTGCTTGTAAGCTACTACTGCAAGTTGCTACTGCACCAGATATAGATAATCTTCTACCGGGGATAATATTTATCCATAATGGAGTACCGAAATGATAAGCTTCTTCAGGAGGCTTATTTCCAATAAAGTACTAAATAAATAAACATATTTAAGGTGGAGCCTCATATGGATAAGCTTCTTCGGGAAGCTTATTTATAGCGGAGTACTAAATGAATATTCATAATATAATAGATATTTATAACATCCCCCTTGGATGTTCATTAAAAGATAATGTGCCTCATTAAAACCTTACTAGGAAAAAATCCGTGGAAAAAAATCCTAGTGAAGGAAAAAGAGTACACATATTTAGTAATACGCATTGCAAGGTGCCTCATTAAAAACCTTATAAGGAAAACCCCGTGGGAAAAAACCTTAGTAAGGAAAAAAGAGTGCATCGCGTATTTTACTTCCCCTGATGAAAACCTTGTTTCAAATATTTGAGTCTCCGCATTCCAATCTTGTATATCATCTTCTCAAAAGTTGAAGTTGGCAGAGATTTAGTGAATAAATATGTCGGATTGTCACTTGAACGGATTTGTTGCACATCAATGTCACCATTTTTCTGAAGATCGTGTGTGTAGAATAATTTTGGTGAAATGTGTTTCGTTCTATCTCCTTTTATACATCCTCCCTTCAATTGGGATATGCATGCAACATTATCTTCGTATAAAATTATGGGTCTTTTCTCACATTCCAAACCATATTTTTCTCGAATGACATAAATTATTGATCTCAATCATACGCATTCCCTACTTGCTTCATGAATAACTATTATCTCAACATTATTTGAAGAAGTAACAACAATAGATTGCTTTGTGGAGCGTCATGATATGACAGTACCTCCACATGTAAACACGTACCCGATTTGAGATCTAGCTTTATGGGGATCAGATAAATAACATGCATCAGCATAACCAACAAGATATGCACTATCTTTGTTAGCATAAAACAAACTCATATCAAGAGTTCCCTTTAAATAACGTAATATATGCTTAATCTCGTTTCAATGTCTCCGTGTAGGAGAAGAACTATATCTTGCTAGTAAATTAACAGAAAATGTTATGTCATGCCTTGTAGCATTAGCAAGATACATTAGTGCACCAATTGCACTGAGATAGGGTACTTTGGGACTAAGGAGTTCCTCATCTTCTTCCGGAGGACGGAACAAATCCTTATTCACTTCAAGTGATCGAACAACCATTGGTGTACTCAGTGGGTGTGTTTTGTCCATATAAAAGTGTTTTAAGACCCTTTCTGTATAGGCAGATTGATCGATAAAGATCCCGTCTGCTAAATGTTTAATTTGTAGACCAAGATAAAGTTTTGTCTTCCCAAGATCTTTCATCTCAAATTCTTTCTTAAGGTATTCAATTGCCTTTTGGATCTCTTCTAGAGTTCCAACAAGATTTATGTCATCAACATAAACAACAAGTATAACAAATTCTAAACTCATTTTCTTTATAAAAATACATGGACAAATAGCATCATTTATGTAATCCTCTTTCAGTAAATATTCACTGAGGCGATTATACCACATGCACTCAGATTGCTCTAAACCGTACAATGATCTTTGTAATCTGATTGAGTATATTTCATGAGATTTTGAATATGCCAGGCATTTTGAGTCATTCAGGGATTTTCATGTAAATTTCATTATCAAGTGACCCGTACAGATAAGTTGTAACCACATCTATTAGATGTATTTCAAGCCTTTCACGTAAGGCTAAACTGATGAGATATCGAAATATTATGGCATCCATAACGGGTGAATATATTTCTTCATAATCGTCTCTCGGTCGTTGTGAGAATCCTTGTACGACAAGGCGAGCCTTGTATCTTTCAACTTCATTTTTATCATTTTTTTTTCGCACAAAAACCCATTTATGACTAGCTGGTTTTATACCAGCAGGTGTTTGGACTACTGGTCCAAAAACCTCTCTTTTAGCAAGTGACTTCAATTCCGATTGAATTGCCTCTTGCTATTTTGGCCAATCAGATCTTTGTCGACATTCTTCGATAGATCGGGGTTCAAGATCCTTAATATCTTGCATAATGTTGAGTGTAACATTATATGCAAGAATATTATCCACCGTTATTTCAGATCACTTGAGTCTCGGGTTCATTGATTTCTTCAGGAATCTTAGAACTAATCAGATCTTGGGTATCTTCTGGAGATCCCTTTCATAGTATTATTTTGATCATTTGTCGATTTTCTTTTTCTAGGATTTCGATCCCGAGAACCCAAAGGCCTACCACGCTCCATGCGTGCTTTGGGTTTACTAGCTCTCCTGCTAGCAGATGGTCCTGCTGGGACATCAATTCGGATCATTCTCTGTAGGGATATGTGACTTAATTATCCTTTTCAAATCAGTAAATGCGTCTGGCATTTGATTTGCTATATTCTGTAAATGGATGATCTTCTGGACCGCCTGATTACATATAGGGGTACGTGGATCAAAATGAGATAATGATGAAACGTAAACATAATTTCTCTTTTTATTTCCTTTTTCTCTCCCCCTAATTATGGGAAATTTGTTTCATCAAATCTGGCATTTGATTTGCTATATTCTGTAAATGGATAATCTTCTGGACTCCTGATTACATATAGGGTACGTGGATCAAAATGAGATAATGATAAAACTTTCCACACAATTTCTCTTTTGATTCCTTTTTCTCTCCCCCTAATTATGAAAATTTTATTTCATCAAATCGACAATCTACAAATTGAGCAGTAAATAAATCTCCCGTCAATGGTTCAAGATAGCGAATAATAGAGGGTGATTCAAACCCAATATATATTACTAACCTTCTCTGTGGGCCCATCTTACTACGTTGTGGTGGTGTTAATGGCACATATACAGGGCATCCAAAAATTCGTAGATGGGCAATATTTGATTCATGACCAAAAACTAATTGTGACGGAGAATATTTATTATAATGTGTCAGTCTGAGACGAATAAGTGATGTTGCATGCAAGATAGCATGGCCCCAAACAGTAGTGGGCAATTTTGTTTTCATAAGTAGTGGTCTTGCTATTAATTGCAGGCGTTTAATAAATGACTCTGCAAGGCCATTTTGAGTATGAACATAAGCTACAGGATGTTCAACTTTTATCCCAACTGATAGACAATAATCATCAAAAGCTTGAGATGAGAATTCTCAAGCATTATCAAGGCGAATAGCCTTTATAGGATAATCTGGAAATTATGTCCTTAATCGAATTATTTGGGCTAATAGCTTTGCAAGCGCCAGGTTGCGAGATGATAATAGGCACACATGAGACCATCTTGGAGATGTATCTATTAGGATCATAAAATATCTATATAACCTACTTGGTGGATGAATAGGTACACATATATCCCCATGTATACACTCTAAAAAGGCAGGGGATTCCATGCCAATCTTCATTGGTGATGGTCCAGTGATCATTTTGCCTTGATAACAAGCATCACAAGAAAATTCATCATTTGTAATAATCTTCAGATTCTTTAGTGGATGACCACTTGAATTTTCAATAATTCATCTCATCATTATTGATCCAGGATGGCCCAAACGGCCTGCCAAAGCACAAAAGTATTTGAATCAATAAACTTCTGGTTTATGATAGAGTGTGCTTCAACTGTACTGATCTTAGAATAGGATAAGCCAGAAGATAAAGTTGGTAACTTTTCTACAATGCATTTCTAGCCAGAAACATTCTTTGTAATACAACGATATTCCACGTTCATTTCATCTATTGTATCAACATGATACTCATTTATGCGGATACCTATAAAACTCAACAATTTTCTTCGGAACTTGGAGGAGAACATTTGTCTATAATAAGTTTTGTTTCCTTAGAGAGAAGTGTAATGACTCTTCCGGAGCCTTCAATCAAACTTATATTACCAGAAATTGTTGAAACATTTGCTTTTTCCTTATACAAATAAGAAAAGTATTTCCTATTCTTGAATATGGAATGAGTTTTTCCACTATCAATTACACAAATATCTTCATGATTGGTGTTTTATCCAAACATAATTTGAGGATTATCCATATTCTTCAAAATGACATAAACAAAATAAATATTATAGTAAATATCATTATCAAAGCATAACTTTTACATAACCATACTAAATAATACAAACAACAAAAATTTAAATTTCTACAGATGCATCAATGATCACATGACTTGTTTCTCCTTCTGGGAGTGCAAAGTAATCAGCTACATCCAAATGCATGAAGTCAACATTATCTTTAGAAATAAAATTTGCTTCAGTATTTTTCGCTGCCTTCTTTAGGGAGGCTTGATAAAGCTCAACCAGGTGCTTTGGCGTACGACAAGTACGTGACCAGTGCCCTTTTCCTCCACATCTATAGCATGCATTTTCTGCATATTTTGCTTGCACCGCTTCATGATTTTGTTCCTTATTTTTCAATTGTTGGTGGTTATGAGGGTTTTTTGGTGCATTATTATTACCATGATTAAATTTTCTTCTGTTTACCCTAAAATCTTAGTAACAATTAAATTTATGTTGAGGTCTTAAAGATATATGATTTGGTCCAATACTAATTGATAAACAAGAAGACAAACGTATAAGTTAAGTGAGCAAGTTAAATCAAACCAGTGTATGAGCAAGCCACGACCTCGAGCTGTGAGGGCCTCGAGGTACACTAATATGAACATTAAACAAAGGACAATAAAGCTCAGGAACAATTCTAATGAGAGATGAGTGAAAATGTAAGAGTGTATATTCTTTGCCAATGATTGATGATCTTTACAAATGAAGGGGCTTCCCTTTATATAATAATGGAGTCCTAAATAAGGTACATTTTCATTTCTAGTAAGGAATCTAATTGTACAGCCGTCTAACCACCTAGTACGGATTCATACAAATCCGTTTCGGAATTCACGCCTTGATCTTTGTGCCATTGTGAGAACCTCGCTTATTCTGTTACAAGCCCCTAACAGCATTATCTTGGGGTAGGTCATACTCGGCCTCGGTATTCATCGTGCATTTCGTCTTCGAGCCTTGTACTCTATCATCAGGCTCGAGCTCGATCTACTGGTCTTGCCTGGTCTGTTCTGAACTCGGGCTTGGAGCGACCCCTCGAACCCATGAAATCGGGTGTACCTGATTTCGACCGTATACAGTTAGTCCCCGCATTTCTTAGAATAGAATGATAAAAAATGATTTGAGCCTCGAATTTCTGGAGTCCCTGATAATGACATTATCCCCATGACATAAGCGTTTGAGGTGACTGAGACGTCCCGTCAGTACGCTTCCCCAAAATATTAAATATGTGCTAGTGGTGGCCTGCCACTAACATCGACGTAACGTCCCCGCTCTCCTATAAATACAGGGTTCCTCATCTCATTAAGAAATTTACTTCCTCTTTGCAACTCCTCTAATCTCCTCATCTCTTTCTCCTCCGCCACTATCTTCTCCGCCCTCTTAGTGCCAAAAGTTATCAACACCATCTCTTTCCGCTTCTTTCAACCAGAACTAATGGCAAAAACTTCAAAAATCGTTCCTCAAAAAGAGGGAACTTCCTCCTCCTCTTCCTGACGGTAGGACCCCCGCCCTTCACGAGATTGTTCCCGGCGCTTGCACTTTAAAGAAATACTTCACCTTTGAAAATCCTCCCGATGTTCCAGGTCGATGTGAGTATGCTTCGAGGTATATCTGTTCGATAGCGGAGAAATACCTCGATGCGATAAAAAAGGATTGTGGTTGGGGGAATGGGGTCGTGGTACATATCCCCACCCGCGATAAGAGCATTACCACTCACGTGGAGGGATTTTTAAGTGCTTACACTTATCCCTTCACGTTGGGTCCCCTCGATCTAATTGTGATTGTTTTTTTGTGTAAGATACCAAGTCACCCTTGGTCAAATCCACCCATCCTTCTGGTGGATAGTGATCATGCTTCGCTACTTCCCCAGCAAGGCCGAGGGGCTCGAGTTCACCCTTAGTCATCTAATCCGCCTGTACCGGCCTCAACTTTTTTGAGGGTTGATCAAACTCCAACGTCGGTCAACCAAGTCCTTCTTTGCCAGCAACGACAAAGATAAAGATCGAGGCCGGATGAGCAGGTTCGTGCGAGTGAGGACCATCAAAATCATCCCCGAGGAGAGAATGCCATTCCCAGAAAAATGGAACTTCGGTTGTAAGTGGAGTTGTCTCCTCAGTAATTTGCCGCATTTTGACTATGTTTTGCATGATGCTCATACCTTCATTTGCAGCAGTCGCTTGGATGCCCCATGTGATCCCCGATCTCGAAGACTGGGTTCGGAAACTAGTTGTGACCTCCTTGTATGACAAACGCAAATGGCGTGACTTGTCGAAGGGTAGATGGGAGGCCAAACATCATGGTAATACCTTGGTACTTTCTTCTTTATTGGAGACACTTCCTTTCTCATACTTAATTTTATTTTATGCAAGCATCGGGGATTTTTCTGAAATGAGGTCGGCCCCTCTTGGAGAAAGGGCTGAGCCCCAGATTCCAAAATCGAAGAAGGACAATAAGAGAAAAAGGGCTTCAAAGCCTGAAGACCTCCAAAATAAAGCGAACCCTGCTCGGAGACGTAGGAGGGATGTCATTCCTGTGGATATAGACTTAGTCCACCAGTGTATGGATGACGAAAAAGATGAGGGCGAGGATTCGGCGTTGGTGATTCAAAACAGAAAACCAATTGAGGCGGCCGACCCCTCCGAGCCATAGATAATGCCTGGAGGTGAGGAAACCTCGAAGAAAGATGAGGCCAAGGCCCCTGAATCACCCGAGGTTACGGTTGTTCCTCGGCCTTCGAAGAGCACACCAAAGAAGACACATTACGAGGTTCCCGTGATCGAACAGAGCGCCTCGGGCGATCTGCCCGGGGTCATGACGATGGGTCACTCTCCGTCGTTACCGACTTACTCCGAGGATGCCATAATGGAAGCTCGGGCCTTGAGAATGCCCGACTTGAGCAAAGTCCCCGTTGAGAACGATCCTTTCCAGGATTGCTTCACAGGGGTTGATGATGCCGACCTCATCGATGCATCTTCCACCTTCGAAGTGGCCCAACGCCTCTTCTCCAAGGTAAGCATTAATTTTTAATGTTGCAATTTCCCTTTTCTGGCCTTACCTTAATTTATAACTTTTTTCTTGTGTAGGTTTTTACCAAGTTTAAGGCTGACCTGGACCAGTGTGAGGCCGAGCTGAATAAGTCCTTGGGTGAAGGGAAGGCCTTGAGGCTCCTTCGTAGTTAAAAGGAGGATGAGCTTAAAGACCTTTGGGCAGAGTTAGCCAAGGCTTGAGAGTATGAGGCCGAGCTAGACAAGCAGGTAACTGTCCTTTTGAAAGAGTATGGTCTTCTCATCCCAACTGTAGACACTAACACTTCGATGTCTCGGATGCAGCAAAAAGTGGAGATGATTGGGCAGCTTCGAGGCAAGGTCGATTGGGTTAATGCTGAGTGCAACCAGTGGAGGGAAAAGATGGACCGCCTTGCCGCGAAGAAATAAGTTGCATTAGCCAAACTGGCATCGGTCGAGACCCAACTCAGGGGTATGAAGGAGAGTGGTACGGCCCAAGCCAAATGGATCGCCGAGCTCGAGGCCAAACTTTCCAAGATCGAGACCGAGGTTGCTGAAGCTAGGGTCGAGGTCAAGAAGACGCAGATCACGGCTGATAAAACTATTGTCGTGTATTTAAGGGACACTGAAGCTGCTCAAACGGAGCTGAGGGAAGCTGCCGACTGGAAAAAATGAAGCAATGACTTGGCCAGGTGTCAATCTCGGAGGGATACCCTTGAAGATATTCATGCTAGAGGTTTCTATCTCACTGAAGAGATAGCTTGCGCAAGGGCGATGGAAGCCGATGACAGATTCCTTGTCTCCTCTGATGATGACGACGATGGTGAAGTCAACCAAGGAGGCTCTAATAACGAAGAGGGTCCGAAGAAGAAATTACTCCCGATGAAGAAGCTTCTCTCGAAGGAGAAGCTGCTCCCAAGGGGGAAGCTGCTCCCCGAAAGGGGGGGCCAACCCCGAGGTGTAGATAGGATTTTTCTTTCTCTTTTTGTATTTTCCTTTCTGTCAAGATTTTTGTCAAATTCTTTTACATATCTCTTTTTTCGATATATAAAAAAACTTCCTTGAATGCCTTCTCAATATTTCTTGCCTTACAATTTTTGCAATAATTTCATTCTTCGAACGGTGTATTCGAGATTCTGTCTCGGATGGTTTCTCTGAAGTTGTGATCGAGTTAGAATAAGTTTCGACCTTCAGGGCACAAAACCTTTATGTCGAATAATGACAGTTCTTCGAGCCAATAATCAAAATATTGGTTTGGGCTCGGGATAATCGAACCCTTGGGTTCGGATGGGGTGAGAACGAGGTCTCGAACCCTAAGTGTACCGACCCTTAGGATCTTTTAAGTGGCCGTTATGGACTCTAAGATATGGCTATTATTTCCCCTTTTTCGGCTTAAAAGACTTAGTGAAAATTTTTATGTTTATGCCTTGGCACGCATCTTTTACCCATTGGGTTTTTCGAGGGTTCAGTGTCGATCAGAACCCTTTTGTTTTTAGTGCCTTAGCACAAGTTTGTGTGTAAGTAATTTGATACCTCTTGAGGTTTCTCGATGGCTGATTTTATCGAATCCCTTTGGTTATTTTGCCGAGGGTAGCCTTTATTTAACCGGTTTTTTGAAGTATTTGAAGGCCTTTAGTTTATAGCGGAAGTCGGACGTCTCCGAGCCGCATTATTTTAGTCGTAGTCTTTTTATATGACCGTGATCTTTAATATGGCCGTAGCTTTCGGTCATGTCTCTTGGACTTGTTCCCTGATAGTATTTCGAACTTGTTTGAAATATTAGTCCCCGAGTATGATGGCCTTGGCCTTTACATCGAGGGGTTCCTCTTTGAGGTCTTACGAATTCGAGTTTAGACTACTTCGAATGTGTTAACAGTCGATGACAGTCCCCGAGTAGCCGAGGTGTGTTTGTGTTTTGGCTGTTGAGCCGTTCCTCACATAGAATCATAAGTATGGAGTCGTATAGTAGCAAATTTCTTCTAGACACAAACTGTTTAATATAGGAAGAATGCTTCTTTGAATAATTCGTACATGTGTACATGTTTTTCCATCGGGGCTCGGTTATTCTATATGGACACAGTTCCTCTGATCGTTTGTCCCATTACAAAGTTTTCCTATCGAGGCCCTCTTTAGCGTAAAGTATTTTCCTCAAAAATATAGCCTCCGAGGGTGATGCCCCCTAGTATTCGATTTTGATTGAAAAGAAACCTTGGATACTGTTGAATTTTCCTTAGGTAGCACATAGTTGTTGCCTCGTTAAAAACCTCGCCGGAAAAACCCATTTGGGATAAAACCCGATTTAAGGAAAAAGGAGTGCAATGCTTGCTTTAAAACCTAAGGTCTTCGTGTAGAAGGGTGCCCTCGATGTGCTCGATCGAACATCTGCAGTGAGTTAGTCTCAAATACAAATGGAAAAAGGGAGAAAGTCATACCTTAGCAATAATATCGTTTGAGCAGTGATACATTCCAGTTATTTGGCAATTGTTCGCCTTTCATCGTGCTAAGCTTGTAAGATCCTTTTCCGACGACTCCGATGATTCGATATGGTCCTTCCCAATTTGGGACTAGTTTCCCTTTATTCGGGTCTCGAGTATTGAGGGTGACTTTCCTTAGAACTAAGTCCCCGATTCCGAAATGGCGAAGGTTGGCCCTTCAATTATAATATCTCTCGATTCTTTGTTTCTGTGCGTCCATCCGAACAAGCGTAACTTCTTGCTTTCATCCAATAGCTCGAGGCTAGTGTTCATAACCTCGTAATTTGATTCCTCCATTGCATGCCGAGACCTGGTGCTAGGTTCTCCGACCTCGACTGGGATTAGGGCCTCAGCGCCATACACCAAGGAGAACGGAGTTTCCCCCTTACTGGATTTTGATGTCGTTCGGTATGCCCAAAGGACCTCGGGCAGAACTTCCCTCCATTGCCCCTTAGCGTCATTCAACCTTTTCATCAAGTTTTGGATAATAGTCTTGTTCGTGGATTCGCTCTGTCCGTTGGTGCTTGGGTGATATGGTGTGGATAAGATCCTCTTTATTTTGTGTTCTTCGAGGAACATTATTACATTGCTGCTGATGAATTGCTTCCCGTTGTCACATACGATTTCAGTGGGTATCCCGAATCGACACACGATGTGATCCCATATGAAGTCTATGACTTCTTTTTATCTGACCTTCTCGAAGGTCTGTGCTTCCACCTATTTAGAAAAGTAGTCAGTCATAATGTAACGACCCGATCGGTCGTTTTAAGAAGTTAAGCTCCATTTGGTGGCATAAGGTCTTGAACAACTTCGTATTATGTATATCGACTTGTGTGCATGGTTGAATTCAGTTACCGAATGATTCAGAGTCGAATTTGAAGAAGGACAGTTGTTTTGGGAAGCTTAAATAGTGAAGTTTTGACCGGAATTTGACTTCTATGTGAACGGCTTCGGAACGAGTTATGGATGATGTCAACAGCTTCGTATGGTGATTTTGGGCTGAGGAGCGCGTCCGGAATGTGTTTTCGAGGTCTGTGGTAGATTTAGGCTTGAATTGGCGAAAGTCAGAATTTTGGCGATTTTGGCCGATAGATGAAATTTTGATATCGGGCTCGGAATGGGATTACGAAAGTGGTTCTAGGTCCATAGTGTCATTTGTGACATGTGTGTCATATTTCAGGTCATTCGGACTAGTTTTGACGTGTTTCAACATAGGTTGTGGATTTTGGAAATTTCATAAGTTCTTAGGCTTGAATCATGCATAATTGGCGATTTTGATGTTATGTGATGTGTTTTGAAGGCTCGAATAAGTTTGGATAAGGTATTAGGACTGGTTGGTAAGTTTGGTTGAGGTCCCGGGGGCCTCGGGGATGTTTCGGATGCTCAACGGGATGACTTTTGGACTTAGGATATTGCTGGTGTTGTTGAACATGTCATTTATGCACCTGCGGATGTGGGAATGCAGGTGCGGTTTCGCAGAAGTGAGGGGAGGAGTCGCAGGTGTGGTTTTAGGCTTGGGGGTCAGTGGTCGCAGGTGCATCGCATGGACCGCAGAAGCGGAGCCATATCTGCGAGGAAAGTGCCGCAGATGTGGAGTTTGAGGGGATTAGTGATTTCCGCAGATGCATAGGCCAGGCCAATGAAGCAGGACCGCAAGTGCGGCCCTGGAAGCGCAGGTGCGAGCAGAGCTGGGAAGAAATAAGAAATATCGAGGGTTTGATTTCATAACTTTAAAAATCGATTTGGAGCTCGGGATTTTGCGATTTTGAGTGGGTTCTGAGGAGAAGATTCATGGGTAACGATTTCTAACCTTATTTCACTTGTATATCATTAATCTATCACAATTTCTTCAATATAATCAGTGAATTTGGGTGAAAAATCATGAAAATGGGAGGAAGGTTCCCCAAATAGAAATCCGAGATTTGAATGACATTTTGACGTCGGTTTTTGATGACTCTTGTTCGAGTGAGTTCGTGAATGAATGGGTGTTCTAAATTTGTAACTTTCACTCGATTCCGAGACGTGGGCCCGGGGTACTTTTTGGGCAATTTTCCTAATTCCGTGTCTTAGCTTCGAATTTATTAGTTAAACTAGTTGCTTGCAGTATTATTTACACGATGCTATTGATTTGATTAGATTTGGTCCATTTGGAGTCGGATACTCGTGGCAAGAACGTGATTTCAAGTTTGATTTGAGCGGCTGAGGTAAGTATCTTGCCTAACCTTGTGTGGGGGAATTACCCCTTAGGATTTGAGTCTTCTATGTTGATTGTAGTCCGTGTACGCGAGGTGACAGGTGCATGCTCGAACTTATTTGTGGAAAGTTGACCTTTTAGGAATCTTAGGTCCTTATATTCACCGAGTATGAATTGTCCTTAGCATGATTGAATTTCCTAATTTCTAGTTTCATCTTTATTTGCTTAAATGTGGAAGTTCTTACTTTTGGATTTACTCTTATTGCCTATTTGACTCCTAATTGACTTATCTGAAGATTTTATTTCCTTTTACTGTCATGCTATGTCTTCTTAAATGTTTATCTCTAATTGTAATTATCTTTATCTCATTCTAGAATGGTTTGGTCTTGACTGAGGTTATGATTATTTTCACGTTGCTTGTCCTTAAATGAAATTGTTGAATACCCTTGAAAACTACCGACCTTAAAGGAAGTCTGGATAGACTATACCTTAGTTGACCTCCCCGTAAATAGAGTTATCGGATTTGTGTTGATTTCCTGTTGTTAACCCATGTAATTAGGTGCGGCTGTTACATGCAATTTTCCTTCCTTGTTGAGTGATTCTTAATATGCCTAGCTTTCCTTATTATGTTTGTTTCTCGTGAACTAGTTTTTGCCTATCTTGTGATCGAAGGTTCTTGAATTGATGTATTTATTGTATCTTGAACTGTTGCCATTGTTGTTGGGGTACTTGTTGTGGTGATGCACGAGGTTTCTGCCGTGCGGTTGTGGATATGGAGATTTGCACGAGGTTTCTGTCGTGCCGTGTTTACTATTGATATTGCACATGCAGTTGATAAGGCGGGATATGAGATTGAGGTTTGCGCATGTGGCGAGATAAGGTGGGAACATGCTTATGCACCTGTGGCAAAACAAAGTGGCCATATACTTTACCATTGCACACGTGGCGTGACAAGGTGGGCTATGTCAGGGATTGTTTGTGATACTTGTATTGGCCTGGGGGAATTTCTTGTGGATATTGTGTACTGGAACACTTACGGTGTGAGTTTATTCGTGTGGAAATTTGTGAGATGACAATGTACGTGTTGCCTTTTTTTCTTTCCTTATACTTATGGGTTGTTGAATCATGTTAAGACACCTGCAAAAGCATACACTTAGTCAAGTACTAGTAATGAATTTAGGGCTCCTTGTTGTGGTCAAGTATATATATATTCTCTTTGTACTTATCGTATGGGTGGATATGATCCAATTGGCACATAAGTCGTCCGTACAGTTAGCACTCGTATGAGAGCGCAAGATGCCAAGTGTTAGGGTTCGAATATTAGGACCCGTAAATGGAGATTTGTCCGAGGTTCGGAACCTCGTAGAGATGACTACGAATTTGATGTAGAAGTGGTTGAAGTTGTTCAGACACTACATGTCAGTGTGTTATGTTTACCTTCCAGATTTATTGTGTTATATTCAATCTTTGTGTTGTTTCATGGTTTCCGCTGATACTTATTGTTTTTCCTTCTTTATCGAATTCGTTGTATTGTTAACTATATTGCGTAGCCTTTATATGTATATCGTTTTCCCCTTTATTCCTATATTGATACTTGTTCAGTTTATTAGACCAGTGGGTGTCTCGACTAGTCCTCGTCACTAATTCACCAAGGTTAGTCTTGATACTTACTGGGCACCGTTGTGGTGTGCTCATACTACTCTACTGCATATTTTTGTACAGATCCAGGTATTTATCGTTAGTAGCTGAGCGGACTCATGCCAAGGAGACTCAAGGTAAACCTGTCGTTGCGCTCGCAGGCTTCGGAGTCACCTTCCTATTTTGCATTCACACTGTTTTATTTGTTTCCAAACGATTGTAAATAGAAGTTATGGTAAACTCTATAAAGCTTATGACTTGTACTACCGGGTTTTGGGATTTTGCAATGTACAAAGAATTGATTATTTTAGAAAAAATTTAGATTTTATTATTATTGTCTTTTATTCCATGAATATTAGGCTTACGTTGTCCTTAATACTAGGTGCCATCACGATACCCAACGGAGGGAAATTTGGGTCGTGACAAGTTGGTACTAGAGCTCTAAATTCATAGGTGCTACGAGTCATAAGCGAGTTTTGTAGAGTCTTGTGGATCGGTACAGAGACGTCTGTACTTATCTTCGAGAGACTACGAAACTATTAGGATAACTTCACTTCTTTCATTCCCATCGTGCGAGTTCATTGATCTTGAAGTTTGAAATTTATCATTCCATTCTTATCACAGATGGTGAGGACGCGGGCTGCAGATCTTGAGGATGTTACTCCCGGAGCAGATGCCGCCATGGGCAAGGGCAGAGGTAGAGGCAGAGGTCGACGAGGGGCATGTGCCGCAGCTAGAGCACCTGCCAGAGCAGCCGTTAAGGAGCCGCCAGCAGTTTTAGTTGGGGGCAGGCACCGGAGATGCCTGTTGTTACACTCGGACTTCAGGAGACCTTGGCACAGTTATGGGATATGATTGGTACCTTAGCTCAGGCGGGGTTGATTCTGGGTGCACCAGCTACTTCACGGAGCGGGGAAGGAGCTCAGACTCCCGTCGCCCACACTTCAGAGCAGCGAGATCATGTCGGTCAAGTTCAAGGTGTCATGGCAACACAACCTGGGGTCCCAGTTCCGCCTGTGGTTAGGGCAGTAGCGTATGAAGAGGAACATCTTAGACTCGAGAGGTACAAGAAGTACCACCCTCCTACCTTCAGTGGATTGGCGACGGATGATGCCCAGGGTTTCCTGGAGGAGTGTCACTGCATTCTTCATACTATGGGTATTGTGGAGATGAGCGAGGTTGCTTTCTTTACATTCTAGCTCAGGGGAGCGGCTTATCAGTGATGGCGGGCATATGAGTTGTGTAGCCCAGCCGAATCAGCTTCACTTACATGGGGTCAGTTTAAAGAGATGTTCTTGAGCGAGTTTGTACCTCAGTCCCTCCGACATTCATGGTGCGCGGAGTTTGAAAGGTTGCGCCAGGGCACTATGTCAGTATCAGAGTATGCCGTCAGATTCAGTGATTTGGCCAGGCATGCACCTACTTTGTTGCTATAGTTAGAGAGCGTGTTCGTAGATTCATTGAGGGCCTCATGCGTGATATTCGGTTCAACATGGCTCGGGAGTTAGAGTCGGATGTTTCATTTCAGCAGGTGGTAGGGATTGCTCACAGAGTTGAAGGCATGCTGGGTCATGAGAGGGATGACATGCGGGACTGTGAGAGAGATGTCAGGCGGGGTTGTGAGAGGGAGGGCAGACAGGGTCAGGAGAGAGAGGACAGAGAGGTGAGGAGGCCTCATAGGCCGGAGATATCTACTGGTCCTTACTATGGAGACAAGGTACGACACGATAGAGGTTTTGTGGGTCAGCCAGTTCAATTTGCATTACCGGCTTCGCATGGGGTTTCAGGTACTCATGGGTCTCAGAGTACTTGTACCACACAGTTTCCACAACCATGTCAGCAGAGAGGTTGTTTTGAGTGTGGAGATATCATCCACAGGGTGAGAGATTGTCCCAGGCTCCGGGCATATGTGTTACAGAAGGGCATTCAGGTGAGTAGAGGGCGCCCAAGAGAGGGAGGCCCGACCCGTTGATGTGTAGTAGGTTGGAGGCCGTTGTGCCAGATGTTATAGTACAGGTATGTTTTGATTTTTTACAGAGGGGAACCATTTGTAATTCATTATAGCTCTGGTGTTCGGGACGAGTTCCCTCATTGTTGTTTCATTTATGAGTGAGCTTCATGCTTTGCACCTATTTTCGTGTTTGCTCCTGTTGGGAGATTCTGTGAGTGGTAGCCCATGTCTATTGTTTGTTTCTATTTATTATTGAGAGATATGAGACTAGTAGTAAATTCATGTTGTCCAGTACGGTAAGCTTGATGTGATTCCTGAGTATAGTGGTTACGAGCTGTGATTCTTATGCTCCACCAGTGTGGGGGCCAGCACGTGTTGTAATTTTTTTGAAGGAATTGATCTAGTAAAAATTTCCAGTTGGCGGGTTATATATCCTATTTGATTTAGAGTTAAGTACGAAACCCCTGTGATTTTGTGTGTTTTGAAGTGTTTGAATCGGGCTGTGTACCGTGAGATAAGTTATGCCAGGATGGAATCCTTGTGATTTGTTCATGTGCTTTAATTCCTTCCTTGTTATGTTTTTGTGTAAGTTAGCATTGATAGAGACTTGTGCCTGACAGGATTGTTTGATAGTTCCCTTATGTGCTCCTCCTTTCATATTCAGCCATTTTCGTTTTGTGCTCCCTGAGTTTTATCTTGCGGGGCATGTGCCAGGTGGTGTTAGTTGTGGCTTGGTGATTCGGGTGTCAAAGTTATGAAGTCTTTGTATTTATTTCATTATTATCAGTGTGATGGAGGTTGGGAATATAGTTCTATCGGATATAAGGCTAATTGTCGGTGTTGAGTTGATTTCGGGCAGCAATTGTGATCAGAAGTGTTATCAAGGGCCTATGTGTGGTGCGTTATGATGTGTGGTCGTACCTGGTAGGGGTAGGCATGAGTTGATGTAGCTGGTTGAGGCCGAAACCGGATATAGATTTAGAATCGGGTCTTGTGGAAATGAAGAGAATGTGAGAATTTGAGGTCTGAGGCTTATCGGTGTTAGTAGAAAGGCTAAATAGCAGTTGATAAGGTGTCGTCAGGATTATGTAGATTTGGATGACGCGGGATCACCCGCGAGTGTGTATGGGAAGTGTGCATCAGTGATTGGATGAGTTCGAGATGAATCTTGGCACGTTCGAGGACGAACGTTTGTTTTAAGAGGGGGAGAATGTAACGACCCGACCGGTCGTTTTAAGAAGTTAAGCTCCGTTTAGTGGCATAAGGTCTTGAATAACTACGTATTATGTATATCGACTTGCGTGCATGGTTGAATCAGTTACCGGATGATTCAGAGTCGAATTGGAAGAAGGACTGTTATTTTGGGAAGCTTCAACAGTGAAGTTTTGACCGAAATTTGACTTTTATGTAAACGGATCCAAAATGAGTTATGGATGATGTCAGCAGCTTCGTGTGGTGATTTTGGGCTAAGGAGCGCGTCCGGAATGTGTTTCCGAGGTCTGTGGTAGATTTAGGCTTGAATTGACGAAAGTTAGAATTTTAGCGATTTTCACCGATAGGTGAAATTTTGATATCGGGCTCGGAATGGGATTCCGAAAGTGTCTGTAGGTCTGTAGTGTCATTTGTGATCTGTGTGTCAAATTTAAGGTCATTTGGACTAGTTTTGATGTGTTTCGGCATCGGTTGTGGATTTTGGAAATTTCATAAGTTCTTAGGCTTGAATCATGCATAATTGGCGATTTTGATGTTATGTGATGTGTTTTGAAGGCTCGACTAAGTTTGGATAAGGTATTAGGACTGGTTGGTAAGTTTGGTTGAGGTCCCGAGGGCCTCGGGGATGTTTCGGATGCTCAACGGGTTGATTTTTGGACTTAGGCTATTGCTGGTGTTGTTGAACCTGTCATTTACGCATCTGCGGATGTGGGACCGCAAGTGCGATTTCGCATAAGCGAGGGCAGGAGTCGTAGGTGCGGTTTTAGGCTTAGGGGTTAGTGGTCGCAGGTGCGTCGCATGGACCGCAGAAGCGGAGCCGCATCTGCGAGGAAAGTGCCGCATATGCGGAGTTTGAGGGGATTAGTGATTTCGATGATGTGGAGGCCAGGCTGCAGAAGCGAGACCGCAGGTGCGGCCCTGTAAGCGCATGTGCGAGCAGCGCTGGGCCAAAATAAGAAAAATCGAGGGTTTGATTTCATAACTTCAAAAATCGATTTGGAGCTCGGGATTTGGCGATTTTGAGTGGGTTTTGAGGAGAAGATTCATAGGTAACGATTCCTAAATATAATTAATCTATAGCAATTTCTTCAATATAATCAATGAATTTGGGTGAAAAATCATGAAAATGGGAGGAAGGTTACCCAAATAGAAATTCGAGGTTTGAATGAGATTTTGACGTCGGTTTTCGATGATTCTTGTTCAAGTGAGTTCGTTAGTGAATAGGTGTTCTAAATTCGTAACTTTCACTCGATTCCGAGACGTGGTCCCGGGGTACTTTTTGGGTATTTCCTAATTTTGCGTCTTAGCTTCGAATTTATTAGTTAAACTAGTTGCTTTTAGTATTATTTACACAATGTTATCGATTTGATTAGATTTGGGCCATTTGGAGTCGGATACTCATGGCAAAAATGTGATTTCAAGTTTGATTTGAGCGGTTGAAGTAAGTATCTTGCCTAACCTTGTGGGGGGGGGGGGGAATTACCCCTTAGGATTTGAGTCTTCTATGTTGATTGTAGTCCGTGTACGCGAGGTGTCGGGTGTGTGCTCGGACTTATTTGTGGAAATTTGACCTTTTAGTAATCTTAGGTCCTTATATTATCCGAGTATGAATTGTCCTTAGCATGATTGAATTTCCTAATTTCTAGTTTCATCTTTATTTGCTTAAATGTGGAAGTTCTTACTTTTGGATTTACTCCTATTGCCTATTTGACTCCTAATTGACTTATCTGAAGATTTTATTTCCTTTTACTGCCATGCTATGTCTTCTTAACTGTTTATCTCTAATTGTAATTATCTTCATCTCATTCTAGAATGGTTTGGTCTTGACTGAGGTTATGATTATTTTCACGTTGCTTGTCTTTGAATGAAATTGTTGAATACCCTTGAAAACTACCGGCCTTATAGGAAGTTTGGATAGACTATACCTTAGTTGACCTTCCCGTAAATAGAGTTATCGGATTTGTGTTGATTTCTTGTTGTTAACCCGTGTAATTAGGTGCGGCTGTTTCATGCAATTTTCCTTCCTTGTTGAGTGATTCTTAATATGCCTAGTTTTCTTTATTATGTTGATTTCTCGTGAACTAGTTTTTGCCTATCTTGTGATCGAATGTTCTTGAGTTGAAGTATTTATTGTATCTTGAACTGTTGCCATTGTTGTTGTTGTACTTGTAGTGGCTATGCACGAGGTTTATCTTGTGTGATTGTGGATATGAGGATTTGCACGAGGTTTCTACCGTGTCGTGTTTACTATTGATATTGCACATGCGGCGTGATAAGGCGGGATATTAGATTGAGGTTTGCGCATGTGGCGGGATAAGGTGGGAACATGCTTATGCACGTGTGGCGAAAAAAGACGGGCATATACTTTACTATTGCACACGTGGCGAGACAAGGTGGGCTATGTCAGGGATTTTTTGTGATACTTGTGTTGGCCCGGGGCGTTCCTTGTTGATATAGTGTACTGGAACACTTTTGGTGTGAGTTTATTCGTGTGGAAATTTGTGAGATGACAATGTACGTGTTGCCTTTTTTTTCTTTCCTTATACTTATGGGTTGTTGAATCATGTTAAGACACCTGCACAAGCATACACTTAGTCAAGTACTAGTAATGAATTTAGGGCTTCTTGTTGTGGTCAAGTATAGATATTCTTGTCGTACTTATCGTATGGGTGGAGATGACCCAGTTGGCACATAAGTCGTCCGTACAGTTAGCACTCGTATGAGGGCGCAAGATGCCAAGTGTTAGGGTTCTTTAGGACCCGTAAATGGAGATTTGTCCGAGGTTCGGAACCTCGTAAAGATGACTACGCATTTGATGTAGAAGTGGTTGAATTTGTTGAGACATTACCTGTCCGTGTGTTATATTTACCTTCCATATTTGTTGTGTTCTATTCAATCTTTGTGTTGTTTCATGGTTTCTGCTGATAATTATTGTTTTTCCTTCTTTATCGAATTCGTTGTATTGTTAGCTACATTGCATAGCCTTTATGTGTATATCGTTTTCCCCTTTATTCCTATATTGATACTTGTTCAGTTTATTAGACCAGTGGGTGTCTCGACTAGTCCTCGTTACTACTTCACCGAGGTTAGTCTTGATACTTACTGGGCACCGTTGTGGTGTGCTCATACTACTCTTCTGCACATTTTTGTACAGATCCAGGTATTGATCGTTAGTAGCTGAGCGGACTCTTGCCGAGGAGACTCAAGGCAAACCTGTCGTTGCACTCGCAGGCTTCGGAGTCACCTTCCTATTTTGCATTCACACTGTTTTATTTGTTTCCAAACGATTGTAAATAGAAGTTATGGTAAACTCTATAAAGATTATGACTTGTACTACCGGGTTTTAGGATTTTGCAATGTATAAAGAATTGATTATTTTAGAAAAATATTAGATTTTATTATTATTGTTGTTATTCCATGAATATTAGGCTTACCTAGTCCTTAAGACTAGGTGCCATCACGATACCCAATGAAGGAAAATTTGGGTCGTGACGCATAAACAAAATGAACTTAGCTTTACCCGGTGCCGTTGGCAGAGGGCCAATGATGTCGATACCCCACTTCATGAATGGCCACGGCGATAGGACCGAATGGAGTTATTCTCCGGGCTGATGGATCATCGGTGCAAAACTTTGGCATTTATCACATTTTCGAACAAACTCCTTAGTGTCTTTCTCCATGCTATCCCAATAGTACCCTGCTCTAATAATTTTGCGAATCAAAGAGTCAGCGTCAGAGTGGTTCCCAAAGTGCCTTCGTGGATTTCTCGCAGAACATAACCGGTGTCCCCCGGTCCTAAGCATACCGCCAATGGTCCATCGAAGGTCCTTCTGTACAACATTTCGTCTTCATCCAATGTGAATCGGGCTACTTTTGCTCGTAGGCATCTCGACTCTTTAGGGTGTCCGAAGGGAGATTTTCCGTGATTCAAATATTGAACATATTTATTCCTCCAATCCCAAGTCAAACTCGTAGAGTTTACCTCGGCATGACCTTCCTCGACCACAGATCTCAACAACTGGAGAACAGTCCCCGGGACAATATCATCTTCTTCGACTGATGACCCCAAATTCGCGAGTGCGTCGGCCTCGCTATTTTTCTCCCGAGGTATATGGTCTAGCGTCCACTCCTTGAAGTGGTGCCAGGTTACTTGTAACTTATCAAAATACCTCTACATCCTATCCTTTCAAACTTTGAAGCTTTTGTTTACTTGATTCACCACCAATAAAGAATCGCACTTGGCTTCAATTACCTCTGCCCCCAAGATTTTAGCTAACTCGAGACCTGCAATCATGGCCTCATACTCAGCCTCATTATTAGTCAACCTAGAAGTTTTGATAGATTGTCTAATAGTGTTGTCCGTAGGTGGCTTCAAAATAATGTCGAGCCCGGACCCTTTCACATTCGAAGCACCGTCAGTAAAAAGGTTCCATACCCCTGATGATGTACTCGACTTTAGTAGAAGTTCCTTTTCCACTTCGGGTACGAGGGTTGGTGTAAAATCAGCCACGAAGTCTGCTAAAATTTGAGACTTGATAGCCGTTCGAGGTTGATATTCGATATCGTACCCGCCAAGTTCGATAGCCCATTTGGCCAATCGGCCTGACAACTCGGGCTTGTGAAAAACAGTTCGGAGTGGATAAGTAGTTAACACAAATATGGGGTGACATTGGAAATATGGCTTCAATTTTCTAGATTCTCTTATTAATGCGAGTGCTAACTTCTCCAAGTGAGAATACCAAATTTCAGCATCTCCTAGGGTTCGACTCACATAATAAATAGGAAATTGCGTACCTTGCTCCTCCCAAACTAGTACGCCACTTACCGCTACTTCGGACACGTAAGTATATCTTCTCATCTACCTTCGGAGTGTGAAGCAGGGGAGGGATCGATAAGTACCTCTTTAATTCCTTCAATGCTTGTTGACATTCCGGGGCCCATGCGAAATCAATTTTCTTTTTGAGTAAGGAGAAGAACATGTGACTCCGATCTGACGACCCCAAGATAAATCAGCCCAGAGCAGCTATCCATCCGGTTAGCCGTTGTACGACTTTCACATTGTTCACAGCGGTGATATCTTTGATGGCTTTAATTTTGTCGGGCTTGAACTCGATCCCCCTATTCGACACAATGAAACCTAGGAACTTGCCCGAGCCGACTTTGGAGGCACATTTCTTAGGGTTGAGTTTCATGTTATATTTTCTCAAAACCTCGAACGTTGCCTGCAAATGAGTCAAATGGTCCTCTGCACGCAGGGACTTAACTAACATGTCTTCAATGTAAACTTCTATTGATTTGTCTATATGTTGCTCGAACATTTTATTAACTAGGCATTGGTATGTAGCTCCTGCATTTTTTAACCCGAAGGGCATTACATTGTAACAATATGTTCCATACTTGGTGATAAATGAGGGTTTTTCATGGTCCTCCGGGTTCATCTGAATTTGATTGTATCCAGAATAGGCATCGAGAAAGGTAAGGATCTCATGGTTGACCGTGGCGTCGATCATACGATCGATGTTAGGCAGTGGAAAAGAGTCTTTAGGGCATGCCTTGTTCAAATCCTTGTAATCTACGCATATTTTAAGTTTGCTTCCTTTTTTAGGGACTACGACCACATTGGCTAACCATTCGGGGTATTTTACTTCCTTAATGAGCCCTATTTTGAGATGTTTAGTTACCTCGTCCTTTATGAATGCATGTTTTACCTCGGACTGGGGCCTTCTCTTTTGCTTCACTGGTTTAAACCTAGGGTCGAGACTTAGCCGATGTGTTGTTATCTCCGGCAGGATCCCTGTCATGTCTAAATGGGACCAAGCAAAACAATCTATGTTATTGATAAGGAATTGAATGAGTTTTTTCCTGAGTTCGGGGGTTAATCTCGTTCCCATGTACACCTTTCATTCAGGCAGATGTTCGATCAATATCACCTGTTCCAGCTCCTGGACCGTCGAGTTGGTTGCATCTGATTCCTCGGGAATGATGAAAGCTCGAGGGGTAAGGAAATCCTCTTCTTCTTCCTTGATTACATGTTCCTCTGACTCGATCGAGGCCGGGGATGGTGATTGTTATTATCCATCTTCTTGTCTTTGATGTTTGACTTTTCTGAGGTCGAAGGTACTGGCGTCGGCATCAACTCCTGAACTGCAAACATTTCCTTTGATGCATGTTGTTCCCCATAAAATGTTTTCACACCATCTATTGTTGGAAACTTCATCATTTGGTGAAGGGTTGATAGTACCGCCCTCATGTTATGGATCCACGGCCTTCCGAGCAGCGCATTGTATCTCATGTCACCTTCGATGACATGAAATTTTGTGTCCTGGATGATCCCGTCTACATTTACTGGTACGATTATCTCTCCCCTTGTTGTTTCACTAGCCATATTGATGCCGTTTAGGACTCGAGATACATGTATGATTTGATATAGCAGTCCGAGTTGCTCTACGACCCTCGACCTGATTATGTTTGCTGAGCTACCTGGATCCACAAGAACACGTTTAACTTGAATTTTATTTAGCAAAATGGAAATTACTAGGGCGTCGTTGTATGGATGAGAGAGTCCTTCTACATCATCGTCGTTGAAATTTCTCCCTTGTGATCGACACTTTGGTGCGTTTGAAGATAGGTCCTTGTGGGATGTCGACCCCACCAACAATCATGTGGATAATATGCTGAGACTCTTCTTGTTCACTCTTTCTGTAAGCGTCTCTTTCCCTGAAGTGATTTTGGGCTCTGTCACTGAGGAATTCCCGAAGGTGGCCTTCGTTAATTAATCGAGCTACTTCCTCTCTCAACTGTCTGCAGTCTTCGGTCATGTGGTCATATGTGCCATGGTATTTGCACATCAAGTTAGGATTCCTCTTGGAAGGTTCAATTTGTATAGGTCTGGGCTACCTGGTGTCTTTAATCCTTCCAATGGCCGAAACGATACCCGAGGCATCGAGGCTGAAGTTGTACTCTGATAATCGAGGTGCTTCTGCAGGATCGGTGTACTTTTCAAATCCATTCTTACTCATGAGTCCCCGAGGATTTTGCCCTCGATCATTTCTTCAATCATTCCGGGGAGGATTGTGTCCCGAACTGTTGTTTATTCGATCTACAACATATGGCTGGTACTGTTCTCTGTTTGACCTCGGTTCTCTGTCGATATCCCTCGAGGATTTTACCGCCAATCTATTCGGGTGAACTGACCTCGAGGGGGCTCCCAACGGGTTATCCTCGACCCTGATCTTTGATTGATAATGATTATGTATGTCTGCCCATGTAACAACAGGATATTCAATCAGATTTTGCTTCAATTGTCAAGATGCTATCGAACTTCGCTCATTCAACCCTTGTGTGAAAGCCTGAACGGCCCAATCATCTGTAACTGGTGGTAACTCCATTCTCTCTATTTGGAATTGGGACACGAACTCCCTCAATATCTCGTTGTCTATTTGTCTTATCTTGAAAATATTTGATTTCCTCATTGCAAGTTTTATGGCCCCGGCATGCGCCTTCACAAAAGAATTAGATAACATGGCAAATGAATCGATGGAGTTCGGTGGCAAGTTGTGATACCAAATCATAGCTCCCTTTAATAGATTTTCCCCAAATTTTTTAAACAACACGGACTCGATCTCATCGTCCTCTAAGTCATTTCTCTTTATACTTCATGTGTACGTAGTGATATGTTCATTTTGATCGGTGGCTCCATTGTATTTTGGTATATCCGGCATGCGAAACTTTTTTGGAATGGGTTTCGGGTCCGCGCTCGGGGAAAAAGGCTTACGCACAAACTTTTTGGAATATAAACCCTTCAAGATCGGGCGTTCCCCTGGTATTTAATCGACTCGGGAGTTATATGTCTCCACCTTTTTGTCATTATCTTCGATCCTCTTTTCTCCCGACTCGATTCTTTTGGTGACCTCTTTGAGCATTTTATGATCGTAGGGTCAGTCCCCGATTCGTTACCGTTCGACCTTTCCAGTACCGGCTCAGTATGGTGAGTGATTTCTAGCTCAACCACACTCGGAGTTTTTTGTTGACTTTGTAGCTAAGCGATAACAACCAGCTGAGCTTGTAGCATTTCGAAGATTACTTGGAGGTTAACTCCCCCATCTCCTAGACCCTGTGTTCCTTGACCACTAGGTCGGACCCCCCCTACACTTCCTCCGAGGTATGTGCCCAAGTCCGCATTCAAAGCAATGTGCGAACTAACATCGGCTGGTTCTGCAATTGGCACTCCCCCGGGGTTAATCGGTGGCATACCGGTCCCTGGAGCAACTACATTATTGTTTTTCACATAAAATCCGAGACCATCACTACCGTGTACGGGTGCGTTTTGTGAGTTTCACATGTTTTAACCTGAAAACAAAGAATATTTGACAAGAACAAGTGTGAAAATAACGTATGTTATCAAAATCAGCACTGAAACAATCATTATAATCTTTAGGCCCCACGGTGGGCGCCAAACTATTTATCCTAAAATCTGAGTAACAATTAAATTTGTGTTGAGGTCTTAAGGATACGTGATTTGGTCCAATACTAATTGATAAATAAGAAGACAAACGTATAAGTTAAGTGATCAAGTTAAATCAAATCAGTGTATGAGCAAGCCACGACCTCGAGCTGTGAGGGCCTCGAGGTACACTAATATGAACAGTAAACAAAGGACAATAAAGTTAAGGAACAATTCTGATGAGAGATGAATAAAAAGGTAAGAGTGTATATTCTTTGCCAATGATTGATGATCTTTACAAATGAAGGGGCTCCCCTTTATATAATAGGGGAGTCCTAAATAAGGTACATTTCCATTTCTAGTAAGGATTCACGCCTTGATCTTTGTGCCATTGCGGAAATCTCGCTTATTCGGTTACAAGCCCCTAACGGCATTATCTCGGGGTAGGTCATACTCGGCCTCAGTATTCATCGTGCACTTCAGCTTCGAGCCTTGTACTCTGTCATCAGGCTCGAGCTCGATCTATTAGGCTTGCCTGGTCCGTTCTGAACTCGGGCTCGGAGCGACCCCTCGAACCCATGAAATCTGGTGTACCTGATTTCGACCGTATATATCTTCCCCGACCACAGCCATGACCACGACTGGGGCCACGACCTCTTCCACGCTTAGCTTGGTGGAAGTTCGTCTCATTCACTTCAGGGAATGGACAAGAACCAGTTGGTCGGCTTTCATGGTTTTTCATTAATAGCCCATTATGTTGCTCGGCTACAAGAAGATGTGAGATAAGTTCAGAATACGTTTTGAATCCCATCTCTCGATATTGCTGCTGGTGGAGCATATTTGAGGCATGAAAAGTGGTGAAAGTTTTCTCCAACATATCATAATCAGTAATATCATCACCACATAATTTCAATTGGAAAATAATTTTGAGCGTAGCAGAATTATACTCACTGATAGATTTAAAATCTTGTAGCCTTAAATGAGTCCAATCATAACGTGCATGTGGAAGAACGACCATCTTCAGGTGGTCATACCTATCTTTCAAATTATTCCACAGTATGAATGGATCTTTAACAGTAAGATATTCCATTTTCAGGCCCTCATCAAGGTGATGGCATAGGAATATCATTGCCTTGGCACGGTCTTGGTTTGATGCCTGATTTTTATCCTTCATGGTGTCTGCCAGACCCATCACATCAATATGAATTTCAGCATCAAGCACCCTAAGATATGTAGCTTTTGCCCGATATATCTAGGGCTACAAATTCAAGTTTAGAAAGATTTGACATTGTTTAGAAAAAGAAAGTTCATAACTCTGAGACTTTCAAAGTATTTGCTCGAGATGGCAGAGTCTCGCACTGATAACGTGTTATAAAATAACGACTGCAAAGTAAATAAATTAAATATAAGTATAGATAGAAACTGATATATTATTCAACTTTCAAACTGATGTACATAATGAACTGAAATCTCCAATATGTATAGAAGAAAGGAAGTTGTTGTGTAAGCTGCTACTGCAAGCTGCTGTGTAAGCTGCTTGTAAGCCGCTACTGCAAGTTGCTTGTAAGCTGCTACATCAAGCTGTTGTGTAAGTTGCTACTGCAAGTTGCTTGTAAGCTGCTATATCAAGTTGTAAGTTGCTTATAAGCTGCTACTGCACCAGATATAGATAATCTTCTACTGGGGATAATATTTATCCATAACGGAATACCGCAATGATAAACTTCTTCAGGAGGCTTATTTCCAATAGAGTACTAAATAGATAAACATATTTACGGCGAAGTCTCATATGGATAAGCTTCTTCAGGAAACTTATGTATAACGAAGTACTAAATGAACATCCATAATATAATATATATTTATAACAAAGAACATTTTGTTTAGTTTTCCTTGCTTGTAGATTGTGTTTACTATTCTATTTCTCTGTGTTATAAGAATGAGTAACTTTTCTTATGCAATGTAGTTTATGTAGTTCTTGTACCTTTATCTTTCTTGATATATCAATATATAGCATGTTCTTAGCAAAAGAAAAAACCAGACAAAAGTATAGTGTGTGTCTCAGTTTTCTATGGCTCCAAAATTATTTAAACTGTTATGAAATTCATAATCAAAGAAAAGTGATTTGACTTTCCAGGAAATAATTGGACCATTCTATTTAAAACAGGAGCACAACATCACTTCCCCTTCTCCGTGTAATAAAAAACAGTTAAAGAAAAACTCTTTAACATTTAGCCCTCAAGGAACTAAAGTATGAAGTTATAATTCAGATTTATTTATTTATCCATTGACTTTCTTATACTTTTTACTTTTGCGGTAGAAAATCATATTAACATAAATTTTAGTTGGACTGGTGAATTGGGCCATAAATTTAGTTCTATCTCGTGGAGAGGTGTCAATGGTTCAGTTCGGCCGGTTATTTTATAAAATTTGTACCATATCATTTTTTCGGTTATTTTATTATGTATAACTAAAATTAAACTTTCTGACCGTCCCAATCATGTCGGTTTATATTCGGTATCGGTACGGTTCGATTAATTTTCTATTATTTTTTTCAGTGCCATGTAAAAGTCACTATTAGAAGTAGAATGCAATAACCTACGTACTTTTATAGGACTTCACAAAACTCTCTGGACATTTTTACTATTCAAAGGATGATGAATTAAGAAAACAGGAAAGATAACTAGAGTATAGATCCATCAACTATTCTATAGCAGTATAAAAGAAACTAAGCAAAGACAAAGAAAATATAGATCACACGAGTGGAAAGAAATGAACCAAGCTGAGACTCAAGAATAAAGTCTATAGAAGATTAAATATTCAAAAATATAAATCTAAATCATACGGAAGGAATATTGTAGTTTGTTACTCATAATTGCTAGAATACCGTGTGTCTTGCTAGTAAATAATTTAATTTCAATAGGAGTAACATAATAGGTTTGAGAATTAGGATTTTGAGTTTACTTGTTGGCTTGTAACTGTTTTCATAATTCCACGGTCCAAGGAAAAATTTAATACTTTGTTATTTTTAAACGTAACATATAAATATATTTTCACATCTGAATTTATTCGGTACGGTTTGATATTTTTTGGTTTTATTTTCATAAATTAAAAATCTTACCCAAATTATCGGTATGGTTATAGATTTATATTAAAACCTACGATTTTATTTTAAAAAATCTGAAAATTAATTTGATACGATACAATTTGATCGATTTAATCGGTTTTTAAATATCTGGTAACACCCCTAATCTCGTGTACCATTCTAAAAATGAAACTTCATATTACCAGAAAATTTGGAAGGAAAAGAATGAAAAGATAAGTACTTACTCCTTCTTGTGTGTATTTTTTATTTTTGGCGTTCGATATGTGTATTGGAGCTATGACTAATCTTGATTCTAGTGTAACGTCTATTGAGAGGAAAAGTTCTCCTCATAATAATTTTTTCCGGAATTATGTTCATCTAGTAGTAAAGTTAACTTTCTGTTTTTTATCCTTTTAAATGCAACCTTGCATCTTTGGTCACCTTATATTACTATCTAGTAAGAGTAGTTTAAATTTAGTTAAGTAATTCCTTTTCTCTTATAAGTTAGTACGTGTTTCTTTATAAAGCCGATGTTAACTTTCCTTTAATGAAGTGTCTCAGTTAGGGGTGTTCAAATCGAATCGGAAAATCGCATCAGATCGAAAAAGTAAATTAAATTGATTAAGAAATTCGATTAAATTTGGTTTGACTTGGTTTGATATTGAGTAAAAAAACCGAACCAACCGACATATAAGTGTATAATTTTTATATTTATTTTTTTAAGATTTTATATTAAATTTTCTTTAAAAATATTAAAATATTTGGGATCCTCTCATGTATTAACCTAGAAAGCGTACATTAACGAAAATTATTGTTAGACGACTAAGAAAATAACTATCATGTATTACTAAAAAAATTCTCCCATTAGAATATTTTAGTAGATCATATGTTTGCCATTTTTTTCAATATTTACTAAACATATATTCACTTATCAAAACTTTATATATAACTTTAACAAATTAAAGTAAGATTGGAATAATATTCATGTAACCCAAAAAAAAAATGAAAACCCGACAAAATCGAAGTAATCCAAACCAATATAATTGGTTTATCCAATCAAACCAACTCAATCCATGTACACCCCTAGTTCCAGTACATCTTAAATTAACTGAAAAAGTTAAATGATACTTTTAAAAACTATTTCCCATTACCCGTTCTACTTTCCCGTAACATGAAATGGAACTATCAACCCATAAATTACCATAACAAAGTACGAATGCTCTCATATAAAAGCCAAAAGGAGTTACATATCTTCTTTAGAACATAACTCTTCCAGCCCGACACCCTTATATT
Source organism: Nicotiana knightiana (assembly GCA_005239525.1). NCBI lineage: Eukaryota > Viridiplantae > Streptophyta > Magnoliopsida > Solanales > Solanaceae > Nicotiana > Nicotiana knightiana. The sequence continues at coordinate 73,808 of ML375689.1, forward strand.
CCCTACAAAAGGAAATAAGAAAGGAAATAAGAACATCAATTAATTTCAGCATAAAAATCCAAATTCATTGTTTGGTTGGTTGCGAAAGAAAAAATAAACGCCGGATAACAAAGGAAAAGTATTCTCCATTTTTAAAAATACACAATCATCCGTTACGGAGAATTTTGGCATTCATAGCCTAGCATTACACATTCATTAATGACCCCCATAATTGTCATTTTAAGAGGGACTTAATAATAGGATCTTCTTCCCTAAGTGCAACTACAAATAGTGACTTCAACAACTATTGTAGGACGAGAATTTTCTGACAAACTTATCCTGCATATTATCCTAAAGCTCAATAACACTTTATTTCCTGTCTAGTGATATTCTTATTACTGCCTTCGGAAACTCTGCTCCCATAACCAAACTATTTGCTGCCTTATCCCGATTTCAACGCTAAGTCTTGCATTTTATTTAATTTATTTATCATGTTGGGATCAAATCGATTTACTTGTCTATAATGAAGAATATTCTCCCGTAATAAATGCACAATTCGTTACGGAGAATTTTGGCATTCATAGTCTGCCGTTACACATTCATCAATTACCCCATAATTGTCATTTTAACAGGGACTTGATCCTAGATCCTTGTTCCCTAGGTGCAACTACAAATAGTAACTTCAACAACCATTGTAGGACGGGAATTTTCTGACAAACTTATGTTGCATATTATCCTAAAGCTCAATAACACTTTATTTCCTATCTATTGATATTTATTACTGCCTTCGGAAGCTCTGCTCCCGGAACCAACCTGTTTGCTGTCTTATCTCGATTTCAACGCCAAGTCTTGCATTTTATTTAATTTATTTATCATTTTGGGATCAAATCGTGGGGCTTAGACAGTTGCGTAATTGAGTTGGTCCTTTCATCTATTACTATTCTATTTAACTCTTTGTTTCTTAGCGAAAATTACGTTTAAAAAATGGCAGATAACGATGTCAACATCGCACACAACGTTGCGGCCCAAGGAAACCTGCCTCAATACGAAGATTCGATTAGCGATACCCGCAACTAGAAGAATGTAGCCACGTCGGGAGGCAACACCTGATGATGCTGAAGACCAGCACGTTGTGGAAACGGTGAAGAAGTTCTGGGAGACCCTCACGAAGTGGACCCTGACATGGTATTCACTTCTACCCGGGTACTCAATAGATTCATTTGAGATGCTCGCATATTCTTTTATTAAGGCTTATGCCAGGTCTAGGAAGGTGTAGGCCCGAAAGGCCGATATATTCAGAATTCCACAAAGAGAGTCTGAATTGCTACGAGAGTTCGTGACCAGATTTCAAAAGGAAAGGATGTTGCTATCGGTCGTGCCAGATGAATGGGAGGCTGAGGCATTTACTAAGGGGCTGGACTCGAGAAGCTCTGACGCTTCCTGAAAACTGAAAGAAAGTCTGCTCGAGTTCCAGGCAACAACATGGGCAGATGTCCACAACCGTGACGAATCAAAGATAATAATAGAGGACGATCAGTTCGGTTTTTCGGCATCAACCAAGGGTCGGGAATCGAGAGAATAATGAGGAATAGTTTAAGGATGATTTCAACATGGATCGACGGTCTTCTAAAGGCCGGGTTTTGCCCTATGAAAGGGTCGAAGGACACGATAGAGTTTTTCGGTTGGCGGACAGGTTCGCTACCAATAAGAGAGTTGACCGTGGCCGGAATAACAGATTGTTGCAAGACAAAGAGACGCCAGGCTCCCAGGATTCCACCTACCCCAGATTGTCCGAGTATAATTTCAATGTCATCATAGTGGAACTGGTATCGACGATGAGGAACATTAAGGAAGCACGGTTTTTGAGGCCGATGAGATCCGATCCTAGCCGTAGGGATCCTAATCTATGGTGTAAGTCTCATGGGACTAACGGCCACCGGACTAAGGACTGTCGACATCTGTGCGAAGAGGTGGCTACATTGCTGAAAAAACAACCATCTTAGAGAGTTCTTAAGAGACCGGGCTAAAAATGACTACGGCCGCAACCGAGATAACACGGAACCCTCAAAGATAGGAGAAGATCCTCCTCGTCTAAAGATCAATATGATTTTCGGAGGGGACGATATTAATGGTGTAACCTTTTTAGCAGCAAAAAATACAAAGGTACTGGTGACCCATCGCAAAAGACTTTGGGAAGTTATGGAGGACGATATCACCTTCATGGGGGAGGACGTTGATGGACTCCTACTACCGCACGAAGATGCCCTAGTAATGTCTCTTAATGTTTTAGATTTTGAAAAAAACGTGTTTGGGTGGACCCAGGAAGTTCAACCAATATTATCCTATGGAGAGTGCTGGAACAAGCCAAGCTAACCAGAAGCATCATTCTGGCCACAAAGCTCTTCGTTGGGTTCAACTTAGCAAGTGTGACAACTCGAGGGGAGATCCTGCTACCTATCAATTCCAAAAGGGTCATGGAGACAACCCTGTTTGAAGTAGTTGACGGTGATAGGGCTATAATATAACTCTTGGAAGACCATGGCTACACGAGATGAAGGTTGTGCCATCAACGTACCATCAACTTCTGAAATTCCCAAATCCAGAGGGAATTAAACAATACAAGGATATCAACCGGCGGCAAGGGAGATGAACGTGATCTTGGTTTCCAATAGTAAAAGGAAGGAACATGTGTCATAGCAATTACAAGAACCGACACCTGCTCCCGAAACGAAGTTGACAAAGGGAAGGATCCATCGGAATCCTATCAGGTACCAAGGTGTTTCCAGGTACCAGAAGAAACAGACGCAACCAAATCCACAATGGAAGAACTCGAACAAGTCACATTGTTCAAGAAGTTCTTAGAGAGAAAGTTCCACTTGGCAACATGATTAAATCCGAGCTCATTTCAAGATAATATAAAATTTCTTAAATTTAATATTGATTGTTTTGCGTGTTCGCATGTAGATATGACAAGTATTCCACTAGATATGGACGTGCATAAATTAAGCCCGGATCCCAATATCCCTTCGGTAAGGCAGAAGAAATGCTTTATTGTCGAGATCAAAAACAAGTTTTTCAAAGAAGAGGTAACTCGATTACTTGATATCATTCAATCCATGAGGTAAAGTATCCTGACTGGCTAGCTAATGTAGTAGTAGTTCCAGAAAAGAATAATAAATTTTGCATATGCGTAGATTATAAGGATCTGAATAAGGCATGCCCAAGTGACTCGTTCCCATTGCCAAACATTGGTCAAATGATTGATGCGACGACCAAGGACGAGTTGATGAGTTTATTTGATGCCTATTCTGGGTACAACCAAATCAAAATGAACTTGTAAGATCAGGAAAATATTTCATTCATAATGAACTTTGACACATATTGATACAGTGTGTTGCCTTTCGGGATTAAGAACGCCGGAGCCACTTACCAGCGGCTTGTGAACAAATTGTTCGAAAAGCAAATAGGGAAAATGATGGAAGTTTACCTAGATGATATGTTGTTTAAGTCTTTGAATGAAAGTGATCATCTGAAGCACCTCTAAGAAACCTTTAACATCCTAAGGAAGCATAACATGAAGCTTAACCCCGAAAAGTGTGCATTCGGAGTCAGTTTTCGTAAGTTCTTAGGTTTCCTGGTGTCATTAAGGGGGATCTAAGTAAATACCAATAAAATTAAAGCCATCGAGGACATTCCCGACCAGATATCAAATATGAAAGAGGTTTAGAGGTTAACTGGAAGACTTACCACTTTAAGTCGGTCTTCAAAAAAATTCCACGACTTCTTCTCGCTTCTGAAAAAGAAGAACAACTTTGAATGGATTCGGGAGTGCCGACAGGCCTTGAAAGATTTGAAAAAGTATTTATCAAGTCCTCTGTTACTATTGAAACCGGAGGAAGGAGAACAATTGCTAATTTACTTAGCGGTCTCGAAGGTAGCGGTAAGTGCCATTTTAGTCCGCGAAGACGTAGGTACGCAATCTCATATCTATTATGTTAGTGAAATTTAACAGGAGCGGAAACTCGCTACCCTAACCTCGAAAAACTTTCCTTAGCTCTCGTAGTCGCTGCTCGAAATCTTAAGCCTTATTTTCAACGCCACCCGATAGCCGTGGTGACAACTTTTACCCTGTGGAATATCATTCACAAAACTGAATTTTCAAGTCGTTTGGCCAAGTGGGAGGTCTAAATGAGTGAATTCTGACAGAGTATAAACCTAGGATCGTGATCAAATCGCAAATTTTGGCCGAATTTGTGACCGATTTCAGTCCCGGTCTGCTGCCTTTGGCCACCAAAGAAGTGGTGATGGTGTCAGAAACGACATTAGGAAATCTGGACCTTGTTCACAGATGGAGATTCCAACGTGAAAGGATCCGGGCTCGGGGTAGTACTAATCACACCCTCGGGAGAAACTACGAGGCAGGCCATAAGAACTGTTCCCTAGACTAACAATGAAGCTGAGTATGAGGCTTTGATTGCAGTACTTGAACTGGCCCGGGGGATGGACTCCGAGGTTATTGAAATCAAAGGGATTCCCAACTGGTGGTAAATCAGGTGTACAATATCTTCGACACTAAAGAGGAACGCATGCAACAATATGTAGTGAAAGTCAAGACTCTGGTCGCACGGTTCTGGGAATGGTCAATCACCCACATCCCGAGAGAAGAAAACGCATAAGCATACACACTGGCTAATCTGGGCTCGTCCACGAGAATGAAGGGATCAGATTCCGGTACGGTGGTACAACTCATGTATTTGATATTGGATGTGGATGATTATTATAAAGTAAATACGACCAATTTGGCCTGAGATTGGAGAAATGAGTCATCGGCTATCTTGAGCACATCAAACTGCCCGAAGATCCAAAGGCATCCCAGGCACTTCGCACCAAAGCAGCTCGTTACTGTTTTTGGGGAGATCAGTTGTATAAAAAGTCTTTCCAAGGCCCGTGGCCTGATGTTTAGGAGCCTCTGAGGCTAATTATGTCATAAGAGAAGTTCACGAAGGAATCTGTAGAAATTATTCTGGTGGGGACTCTTTAGTATTAAAGTTAGTTTGGGCAGGATACTATTGGCCCCAGATGGAACAAGACGCTAAGGAATATGTTCAGAAATACGACAAGTGTCAATACCACGTGCGGTTGGTGCATCAACTGGCAGAACCATTGCATTCAGTATTATCGTCTTAGCCATTCATGAAATGGGGGATGGACATAATCGGTCCACTATAGCCGGCTCCCGATAAGGTAAAATTTCTTTTGATTTTAACTAACTACTTCTCTAAGTGGATTGAAACAGGCCCTTACCAGAAAATCGGTGAGCGCGAAGTTGTCGATTTCATGTGGAAGAACATAATTTTCAGGTTCGGAATACCAAATGAAGTGGCATGCGACAACATGCCATACTTTATAGGCGGAAAGGCCATAAAATTCCTTGAAGGCTTGAAAATCAAAAGAATCACATCTTCTCCATACCACATAGCACAAATGGCCAAGCGGAATTGTTACAAATCGTAAGTTTAACAACCTTGATACTGTCAGATATTATGTTAGTGTGATATTTTCTTTTAAGTGAAGTATTTTAGTAAAAGTCTCATAAGTATAATTTTGGATAGTTACACTTATTACTATTTTCGGATATGATAAATTATACACATAATATAAGAAAGTTTATGAGATTTTCTTTTATGGAAAGATATAAATTATTTTCTCGCAAGAAAAGAAAGTTATCGAAAATTTGTACTCTTTATATGAGATTAGGAAAATTAGAAGTTGAGAAAATATATGTATTTTTACATGGATATTTTTAAACTAGTGAATTTATTCGCGCTTCATACGATACACTAAAGAATTTGGAATAATTTTTCTTATAAATCAAGTCGAGATAGAGAGACAAAATTTTCTTTGCTTAGAGTTGAGACTTCTTTACCCTACTAATAAAATAATTAAAAAGATTCATTTGTTAACATCAATTCATATTTGACATTCATTCATGAAAAAAAACTCGTTATTATTATATAAACCGAAGAACTAAATATAAAGTATAAAAGTATTCATAGATTTTATTTATCCATCTATTTTTAATTTACTTCTATTGTCTTTTAATAAGAATATTAGTGTATGTATTTATTTTATGCGGTACCATATGACCATGATAGTATGATATATAAAGTGTATTAAAGTGAATAGTATATTTAGTAACTTGAAATAATTCTTAATTATACGGATAATTGGTTAATTACCGGGTAACGGAACATTACCTAGTTAATTATTAAAAAAATGAGATAAAGATTAAATCCCCCAAAAATGTAGTAAAAACCCACAAAACTAAGAAATGACTCTTACTCCTTTTATGATGAGGTGGCTAACTAAGGTTAATAAGAATTTATTAAGAGAATGACTCTTGTTCAAAACTAAGAGAATGAGTCTTTGTTTCCATTTTTCAGTTTGGACAACAAGCAGAACGCCTTTGTCATAAAGTAAGTCTCTCTTTTCCAACAAATGGCATTCTTTGCCCAAGATTTCTTAGTAGTAGTTACTAAATTCTCTGTCTAACAAGCACATGAACATTGTTTTAAAGAACAAAAACGTTCTGTTCCATTTCATTTAAGCAAGAAACACATATATTATCTCTTCTAGTTCAATACTACAAGAACAAAAGCCTAGTTCATTCAAAATATTTCAAAGGACAGAAGCTTAGTTCATTCAAAATACTTCAAGGAACAGAAGTTTAATTCCATCCAAATTTTGCGGTTCTAAAAGAGTACGGTGCAATCTCGCCAAGAATATTATACGGATTTTTCTCTACCCCAGGCATGTTAAGACCCTCTCTTCTTTATTTTTGGCATGATCCAAATTATACAGATGAAACGAGCAAACGTACAGTTTTCATAAATTATTCTATTCATAGAAATACTAGGGGTGTCTATATTCTTGATTCCCCATGTGAATTATTATTATCTTCTGTTCATGGGTCTCGGAATAATACGCAGTTGAAAAAAGTTTATCCGGAAGGAATATTGAGATTATTACATATTTTTCATGCATTTCATTCATTTATACACGTGCATTGACCCATGATCAGATGGCGTTATATACGCGTATATATGTGAATATATGTATATGGGATATGGGAAAAGTTATGGCGTTATATACGCACCACCACCTGATCAGCTGGTATACGTTGATGATTTTCCCACAGTGACCGAGATGATATGATGGGATGCCCTCAGAGGCTTGATGATGTTATGTACGTACAGACCTATGCATTACATGACATTTATATGCGTATGCATGTCATTATAAATATTTCATGATTTACAGAGCTATCCAAACTTACAGGTTGAGTCTTTTACTCCATGTTTCTTTCATGTTCTTTATATACTGAAGTACATGCCGTACATACTCAGTACATTATTCGTACTGACGTCCTTTTGTTGGGGACGCTGCATTCATGCCTGCAGGTATAGATAATCAGTTTGATGAACCCTCATAGTAGACGAGATTGGCTTCAGCGAAGGATCGGTAAGACTCCACCTCATTCGGAATGCAGCCGAGTCTATGAGTCATCATGTCAGAAGTTTTCTACAGACTTATGGGTAGGCCGGTACCTAGTCCCATTTGATGTCAAATAATCTTAGGGGATTTGTAGACAGAGGTTTATTTTGTACAGTACATCAGAGGCCTTGACGGCCCATATGTATTCATGTTTTAAGAACGATAGTTTATTGATATAGTGTTGCCCACTTATAGTTCTACATTGTGAGTGGTCGCCATGTTGTCCCATGATAGTTTCAAAGAAAAAAAAGAGTTACAGAGTGGTTCGCTCGGGCCAGAACGGCACCGAGTGCCAGCCACGCCTCCCCAGTTTCGGGGCATTACAGGAATCGACAAATAAGGTGATTATGCAAAATCTCAAAAAGAGATTGGAAGAAGCCAACGGCAAATGGCTCGAATATTTACTGAGAGTGCTATGGGCATACTGAACGATGACCAAGTCAAGTAGGGGAGAGACACCTTTCTCTCTCGTATACAGAGCAGAAACCCTGATCCTGGTAGAGGTGGGAGAACCTACCATGAGATACTTTCGGGCGGACGAATAATCAAACAACGAAGCATTGATGGTTAGATTGGATTTGCTTGACGAACGCAGGCACTTGGCGCACATAATGATGGTGTCCTAGAATCAAATAATGGAAAGGTATTATAATCGAAGAACCAATCCTCGTTATTTCAAAGTGGGATACTTGGTTTTAATAAAAGTGACCCAAAACACCCGAGAGCTCAACCCAGGAAAGCCGGGTCGGATGTGGGAAGGCCCTATCGGGTTTCAGTTGTTTTTACCGGGAAAGGATCGTATGAACTGGAAAATCAAGATGGAGTTAAATTTCCAAGCAACTGGAATGTGGCACGCCTCAAAAGGTACTATTGCTGATGTGCACCACTTATACTGAACGTATGTGCTGCACTTTTTTTCCTTCGTCCGGTTTTTGTCCCAATAAGGTTTGATTTTTCTGGAAAGTTTTTAAATGATGCAGCAACGGAAAGCATACTACGAAGGAAACGTCATCAGCAGAAATAAGACATTTAAACAAGAAGACATGGAAATGACAAGCCACTACGGGATGGTTAAATAGTCTTCTGCTCGATAGCAAAGTTCATAACGGGAAACAAAGCTTGCTATCGGACCAAAGTCTATCCGACCATTCACGAGTTCCCCTTCACTAAAAGCCACTGGGGTGGTTAGATAATCTTTGGCGCGGTAGAAAAGTTCCTTGCAGCGTTCCAATTCGCATTCGAACACGGGGAGGGGGGGTGATATGAGATGCGGCAACCTGACTGCCACATAAACTGGGACTACGAAGTCTGGGAACAAAGGTGTATCATCGGGAACGAGGACTACGCGGCCAATCGCGTAGAAATAACTTGAACAAATTAGCCACAAGTAATGAAAATTTCTTTTCAGCACAACGAATGCTTATATAATTTTGAAAATGAGAGGAATAAAGAATATTCCTTTTATTTTTTTATCTAGTTTCTTGTCCAAACGATTAATTAATTTTATCATATGAAAGTTAATCAAGTACTTCAAATGCTAGTACCGAAATAAACATGAGAAATCCTCTTCAAGAGCACTGTAAACATAAGAGGGCCCTCTCTTATGAAACCCTCTTCATAAAGGGTTGGTTTTGGAAGAATTTATACCCTGAACGCAAATGCTACCGGGGAAAATACACCTGAAGCCTTACATAATTCAACGCAAAAAAGTAAACTTTGCACAATGTTATAAAAATCACTTTATATATCAAACGTGCCAAGCAACACAAATAAAAAGTATGAAAAGAAAAAGTAATGGAAAACAAAGCAAAAAACTAAACTATTGTGTCCCTAGAACTTAGGGGAAGATAAGCATCTGTGCCCCCAGGAGAAGTAGGCGGATCTACCGCTGGCTCGGGATCTTGAACTTCATCATTATCCCCTTCAGGTTCCTCCTCAGTTCCTGAGAACTCGGAACCAGAACCAGAAGAGTCAGTTGCATTGGGTCGAACCGGGAGGCACCTTCATGCAGTTGACTCCAACTCACGGGCATTGGTGATCTCGGCATAAAATCAATGACGCCCGCTTTGGCCCCTTCCATGATTTTCTCCTCATGCAATACATAGAATGTGTTTTATCAATAGTGAGGGAATCCGCTGGGCGCTAGAGTTTTGGCTTAAGCTGATCAACCTCAGTCGAAAGGCTACACTACTCAGATCTTGTGGCCTTAAGGGTGAGATCAAGGTCATGGATAGTGGAGATATGAACCTTATTGTGTTCCAAACCCTCTTATACTTCTCTTAGATCTAGGCATGCTTCTCCTTGGCAACAACAACCTCTTCATCTTTGGATTTCAAGGCTGCCTCCAAATTATCCAGTCTCTCAGTAGAGGCAGCCTCGCGCTCGAAAGCAGCAAGACCAACATTTTGGACCTCCGACCATTTAGCCTTGGCTTCTTGAAATTGTAAATCTAATTGAGAGGATTCTCGACTAAGGGCCATTACGTCCTACTCGCTCTGTTGCAACCGAGCCACCAACTCACCACTTTCAGTAGCTTGTGATTCCAATGCCGGGAAGTGAGCAACAACTTGGTCCGGCTCGGCCAATAGTTGATCCCGCTCGGATGTTAGTCTTCCTTTATTGAGTATCAACTTCTGAAGTCCCTCGAAAGCAAGGAAATTTGCCTGCAAAGCAAAAACTTAAATCAGAAATCATGTCATAACAAGATAAGAAGAAACAGTAAAAGGAAAAAATATCATACCGTTGTTGCGTTATGCATGGCATTGTTAATCATACACTCACCGAAAATATAATATATTTTCTTCTTATCTTTCTCTGAAGACATCGACTTCAGGTAATTGGCGAGTTCCACCGGCCAGGACAACAGATAGCACTACGTAGAGACCGAGAGGGAGACGCTACTCCTCCTCTAGGGATCTGCAGAAGAGGCAAATAGTTATGCCCCAAATTCCCATGGTATGGGGATTGGGGAGCGGGGAAATCCTCCTCTCGATTGTCGGTGGCCGGTGGGGGTGATATAGCAGTTGTTGGTGACGACGATATGACCAGCGTAGAAGGAGATGAAGCTGATGGTGTTGTGGGTTGAGAAGCAGTTGCGGCAAAGGCAGTGTTAGTTATAGGTTGCTCATCAACTGAAGAAGGAAGAGGCCTTGTACTCAGTCTCATAGTACCGGGAGCACCAACTGAGGCTCGAAAGTGAGAATTGGCATTCTCCACTATATCACACTCTCCCTAGAGCGCTTGGACGCCATCCTCGGTTGGTGTTATAAGCTCTACAAATTGAGAATTCTTTTGATATGATAAAGTTCGTTGTCTCCTATGTAGGGAAGCCTCTTCATTGATGTTTTCCCCATCATCATCGATCACCATAGTGGCTGCGGTTGGCTCGGGTGCGACGTTCTTCACCTTTTTATTTTTGCCCTCGGGCGAGGAGTAACGCCGCCTTTTTGGTTGCTTGTTCTCCTATCGGGTAATCAAATAGGAAGCACCTGCATCTTAAACGGATTCGATGGCGCCTGTTCGGGTGAAGGCCTCATTCACCAACCTCGCAGCCTCTGCGGGATCTGCCAAACATCCTCCTCGGGGATGGTAACAGAGCCCTGTGGAAGACCTCAATTCAATGGAAAAAGAAATTAACAAATTTTCTTATACATAAAAATGAGGTAAAGATAAGATTAGTTTCGCGAATCAACTTGCCCTGATTTTTAGACTTCCACCCGTATTTGAGGGCCAATTCTTTCCACCGCGCGGGTCTCAGGCGTGGTAATATCCAGAATCTTCTGAACCCCACCGGTCTAAGCCTTCAACCCTTGGTGGTGTCCACCGAGTTGCTGAAATAATGAAAAGAGAAGGATCAATAACAACATGAAACAACCTTTTATCAGAGAAAATACATATGTGACATGTACGAGTCCATGATTCGGGGAAAGATGAAATTGTGGTCCGGATGATATCCCTGGTGGAAACAACAATGAACAACTCCATCTATCCACAGTCGTTGTCATCATCCATGCTGGTGAGAAAAGCATGGTGACCACGTTTGCTAAAGTTTATTACTCCCCCATGGAAAACCTTGGGGGAGTAGAGGTTTATCATGCAAGCCAAGGAAAGCTCTTCCCCCGTCTCTTAGCATAGCCACCATAGACAGGCTGTTGTCACCCACATAAATGGGCTCACTTGTGACAAACAGACTTGATACAGGTGGCAAAACTCGTAGATTACGTGGTTAAGTCCCCCGCTTAATGAGAATGGGCCCAAAGTGAAAAGGTATATGTAAACGTACGTGAAACCCTTCTTAAGGAACTCCCTCCACCATATCGGGAGCGATGATGTTCAGATCATGGCAACCACTATCCTCTTTCACAACGGGAATATTAGAAGGACTGTTGGAAAAAAGGTACACGCCAATATCCCATGTGCGATAGCTTATAGAAGGAAACTTTTCATCGAAGTCCTTATCTGTACTGAGCCTTCTGGGAATGATGGTGCTCACTGTAAGAGGGGAAACATCATCGGTGCTTTTTTTTTTTTAGAGAACTTGAGTTCTTGGAGGAGGGGACCATGGTTAGCAGAAGATATATAAGAGTTCTTTGAAGAAGAATATTAAAGAAAGGTGAAAGCAAGAAAGAGTTGAATGCAAAGAATTTGAGAAAGTTTGAAAACTGTGAAGTGTAAAAGAAGAAGAATGGGGCGAATAAGTAAAGGAATAGGTGGCTAAAATTATGTCCATGATTACTTTGAGAACCGGAAAAAATATTGCTAAATCGTGGAGTGATGCGTGTTCGGGGCATTAAATGCGGAGAGTCGTGCGTCTAATCAAGAGTCAGAAACTTTTCAGAAAGGATCGAGAAATTTTTCGCTAAGAAAGGTATCTTCACCAACTTCCTGATGACACAAAGATGTGCCACCGAAAGCAGGGGTGTTGATACCCAATTTTTTCATATATATTTCAAAAAATACATATATAATTTCAAAATAATGCATGAGCATCAACTAGTATTTTTTCATAATTTTTTGTAATTTTAAAGGATTTTTAATTAATTTACTCAAGCATTTTATTATCTAAATAATTAATAATTGTGTCACAAATAATTTGATAATAATTTTATTACTTAATTTTAATCATTTATATTTATATTAAGCTTTAATCATTTTCTGCATAATTATATTTACATCTTTAGGTTATAATTGCAATAACTTTGCAATAATAATTCATGCATGCATAATTGCTTTATTTACACGAAAAATAACTTTTTTATATCTTTATTATATTAATTAATTATTTTAAATCATTTTTCATATATAAATAGCATTTTAATCATTTATTAATTATTTTACTGATTAATTGGGTATTTAAAACCTAGCCTCTTTTCTTTTTCAATTTCGGACCTAACCCAATCTCAATACACCAGCCAGTACCCAAATACCCATACTCGTCCAAACCAGACCCATACCCGTCCAAATTAACCCACCCGGCCTAAGATCTAATCCCAACCGTTGATCTCTTACGGCTCCCAATACCCCTAACCTTTTTAATTATACTTACACTCCCTAACCCTAATTCATTTCCCTATCTACTCGCCATCACTAAACCCCCTCCTCTCATCTCCTCTCAACTCACCTCTCACCTTCTGAAACCCTAGCGTCGTAACCCTCATTTCCCCTTCAATTTCCAACTCAAAGATGGAATCCATTAACGATTCCCCTACCTATTAGCCCTCTCCTATTACTGGTTAACCGATTATGGTATTACATAATCACTTACCTAACATGGTAAAAATATCTATCTTGCTTTGAACCAAATCTTGTTCGAACCTTCACTTTTTTCCGTCTATATTCATTATCGTCCCTTTATGGTATGAATCTCTGAGATTTTTTTTCTATTCTTCACTTACCCTAAAGCTAGGGTTCATATATTTTCAGATCTATTCTAGTTTTCTATTTTTTGTTAAATATTTTTCTTTAATGTTTACGTGCATCTCTCTTATGATTTTTCGGACTAATTTCTTACCCTAAAAAATTAGGGCTGTGATTCTTAAAAAATCGAATCAAATCTGGTTCAATCTTTAATATTTTTGTTTATCTGTCTCTATGCATCTTTATTATAGTTTTTTTTTTATTCTTGACTAATTTTAATTACCCTAAAAATCAGGGTTTTCGATTTTAACAGATTTTTCGCCAAACCTGTTTCAACCTTTAATGTTTCAATCTTTGTGTATTTCCTTTATTACTTCGAACTGATTTCACTTACCCTAAAATTTAGGTTCAAACCTTAATTATTTCCGTCTATATGTCTTTGTATTTTTGCATAATTTCTAGGGTTTCCGACTATTTGATTATTTTCCTTTTAATATTTTTATCTATCTATCTTTAATCATGGCCGTTAATTGTTGACTAATTTTACTTACCCCAAAATTAGGATTTTGAAATAAGTCTTTCCTTTTTGTATAATACTGGTATTTCCTTATTTTCGTTTGATTTACCTGTTATTACCTTATTTGGTCCGGTATTTGGTGGTTAATTTGTTTTATTTTCCTTAACCTAAGTAATACTAGCCTGATTTTATGCTATTGATTAAAACCGACTTTAAACTAATTCTGTTAATTGATTCCAATCCTTATTTGTTTATGATTGACTTATTACCTTATTTGTTTGCCTCATTGAGTATTATTTAAACACTTTCTCCCTCTCCCCTTAGACAGACTCGAACTCTCATTTTTTACTCACTAAAAAACTTAAACTCTCTTTGTTCTCTCTTGTTCTGATTTCTGCACTAAGTGTTTATTATTTGGCCGGCTGAAAGTCAAGGCCAAATTACTCTGGAACTTAACTTCTATTGCATATTTACTTGCTCTGTTCTCAACTGGTATGCCCTAACCTTTGCAATTTCATTCTTTATGCTTTGTTTGACTAGCCTGTTTCAATTCCTAACATGATTTTGTCTTTTATATGACTATATGATTTCATTTGATAATACTGTTAACTTAAGACTAAGTTATTTCAAATAGCATGAATACTCTCATAGGTTAATGTAAGGTTTAGTTTATTTCATTAACCTGTTCTGAACTTTATAAGGTATTATAAGCATGTAATAAAATATGTTTGTTGCCTAACTCATTTGCTCTGTCTGTCTAATTCATGTACCTGGCTAACTTAGTTGTTCTGTCTAATGGTTTATGTGATTAAACAATGATTGTCATAAGTCCAATATAATTACTTAGCTTGATCAGGTCTCAATCTGTTTGAACTATGTGTTAAGCATCAATTCTGTTTGTTTTCTTGATGCGTTTTTGCCTGCAACTCTATGTTCTGAACTTTCTTTCTTCTGAAATTGAACTGTTTTTTTTAAAACCTGCCCCTACCCCCTTTTATGTACTGATTTTAAAACCCAACTCCAAGTCATAGGTTCTCAACCACCCCCAGTGTGAGCACTGCCTAGGGTCCACTTGAGACTCGTTTGAACTTTGACACAATAGAAACTTGGTTCTAATATGCTATGAATCTCTATGCAGTGCTTCAAAGTGGCTATGGCTGGAAGGCCTGGTTCCCAGGTTTATTTGGGCCTATGAAGGCTCCCTAGTGTAAGTATTTCCATTACGTAATTCATTTGATATTCTGGGCTGTAATAATCTCTGTAATAATAGATTTGGGGTTAATTAGTAAAAGCTAGGGATTTTTCTTATATCTTTGTCAAAAATACTAGGTAGAAATCCTGCTTATAGGACTTAATTGTGTTGATTGAATTACGTGAGTACTAGACTGTGTTTAGAGATCCTGCCTATAGGATTTTCCTGATTTATTTTGATTCTGTGTTTTCACATTTGCATACTAGAGATCCTGCTTATAGGACTTTTCATTTAATTCTGCATTAGAAATCCTGTTCATAGGATCCACACATAGTTTCAACAAAACAAGCATTAGTGACCATGCCTATAGGATCCTGTTTGTTTGAAATAATAATCTTTTCCTAGCAATCTGCTTAATTTCTGCCCACATACGGTTAATAGATACCATGCCTATTAGAATAAAAAATTAATTTCAAACCTAGAAATCGTGCCTATAGGATTTAAACTAATAGGTATCATGCCTACAGGGGTTTAAATCGAGTCAACAATTAGAAATCATGCCTATAGGGGTTTAAATCAATTCAGCAATTAGAAAGCATGCATATAGGATTTAAAAGGAATAAAAACCTGTCTTCATGAGTTAAAATCAGTATTATGCTTAGAAACTATGTTTATGGGTCTGTAATTTGTAATCTCGCAGAAATCATGCCTATAGGATTCTGTTAATCAATTCTCAATTCAACCAATTATGGCCATCACCTAGGCAATCTGTAGGATTCATTAATGATTCTGGCTTAAAATTGTGACATATTACCTGCTTGGAATGCCTAGATTCGCGCTGAATAAAATTAGTAGGCAAACAAATAGGTCACAATGATCGCCTTAATAAAATTGTCTTTATATTTTGTTTCTGCTCATATAGATATCCTGCCTATAGGATCCTAAAATTAACGAAGTTTGTTGTTTCAATTGCGTGCTTTTGTTGTTTACGTGTGGAGGTCAATGTGAGCCCTTATTTATTTATTTATTTATTTGAAAGTCCTCTTTGTCTTTTGTTTGTCGCCTAGATTTTTCATTTTTTAAGTAACATAGATTGGTCGAGAACCATCCTAAATAGAGGTCCTAGCACCTCCAGGGCCATAGGTAAGGGACGGGTAGTGCACGCATAATGAACGGGGTAGAAGCTATTAGAATGCTTAGGTAATAAATGAAAGATAATAATTGGGTAGTAAGGAGATAATAGCATGTGCGCTAATTCTTTGAGTAACACCCCAACTTGGGAAAGTTACAAAGTATTGCATGGAATGATCCTATAGGCTAAAAAACCTAGGACCACCTTTAATCCTGTTTAAAGTAAATTGTATTGTCCAAATTTTTTTCCTCCCATTTTAGACTAATTCGCCTAATTTAAGTTCGGTCGGGACCCACCGTTGTGAACCCTGAGGGGTGCCTAACACCTTCCCCCTCGAGGTAATTTGAGCCCTTACCCGATCTCTGATGATGTGAACTAGTTTATGAGTTAGTTGCTCTAGGTGTCCTAACGCACCTTAATCCGTTAGGTGGCGACTCTTCCAATCCCCAAAATAAGGAGTTGTCCCAGAAATGTCGAAACCCGATTTCGCGAGAAAAAGGGGGGCGCAATAGCATGGCGACTCTGTTGGGGATATTTCTAGGCCCTTACCATAACGAACCTGATTTTGTGAATTAGTCTTTAAACATGTATTTATCATTCCATCAATACTCGCAAACCCCTTCTCTTCCCACTTTATGTGAATTTATTTGCATATATTTAGGATTTCTCTTCTTTGTTTTATTACTTTACTATGGAAACTGACTTGTCTCCTTGTTTTCTTTCTTAAATGCCTTTACAATTACTAAATACTACATTTATCATTTTTTTCATCGTGCAAATACGTGACAACGTGCTATTTTATATTGCATAAATCATGCTCAACATCATATTCCACTCGTGTGTAATTAATACCTTAGCAAAGCTTGATGAGTGTTTGTGCTCTTCCTATATCACCCTATTTGAATTTGGAAAGGCTTATTTGCGGCAAAACTAGTCGATCAGCGGTGCAGTCGACGGTTCCGTTCCTTTCCCCCTCAAGTTATCCGCTTGAGAGTACCAGTCTAGACTTCTATAGAAACCTTACTTTGATTATAACTGTACATGCATCGTGGTTAGACCTAGCCTGAGTAATATGTTGTCCACATAATAACCCTTTAAAAAAAGCCTTGTCCAAAGTCTACCGGGGTTTTCATAATCCCAACGGACACAACCACGATCTGTGCATTAACTTGGAGAAATATGTGCCAATATTCTAATCATTAATGTATAAATAGTTGAATCAGGAGGTGGAAAGGGTCTAACCTTATTTGTTTTGTAGAAAATGAGGTACGAAGTCCCCATGTTCGGCATGGTCCGTGACATACCACCATTGTTGCTAGATTGGTGGGAAGACCTTTCTTTAAGTGATAAATACCATGTGAAAAGAGTCCTTGGAAACCTACCTTCCTTACTAGATATCCAACCAAACAACATGTTGATCAAAGCTGCTACCATGTTCTGGGACGGAGAAAGGGTTGTATTCCGTTTTGGAAACATAGAAATGAACCTTCTTTTGGAGGAAATAGGGGGATTTAATGGACTACCTTGGGACAATCCCGATTTATTGGTGCCGGAAAATCGCACTACCAGAGGGTTTCTGAAAATGATGGGGTAAAAAAAAGAATGACGACCTGGTGTGTCTGAAGAAGTCCTATATATACTTCGACTTCCTTTATGAACGATACGGTCACATCAAATCCTGTCGTATCTTCCATGAAGAGTTCTCCATCACTTCCTTGCGTTGGATTCATCGCAGGGTTTTCGTGTTTATCGTCTGCTTCTTAGGTATGATAGTGTTTCCAAGCAAAAAGAACAGAGTTCCCACCAGACTGGCCATGGTAACCAAAGTTTTAATGGGGGAATCAAGGGACAAACATATACGATTGTCCCTATGATTATAGCAGACATATATCGGGCATTGGATCGCTGCTAGAAGGGGTTCAATCACTTCGAGGTTTGCAATCTCCTACTACAAATTTGGTTGCCAGAACATTTCCAGAGAGGTCAATACCGCCAAGAGTTTCTGCAAAGGCCGTGAAACGATCACATAGCCTTTCATCACCCCCAAGAGAATGAACTTTATCCCAGATAGGTTTGCTCAACCGGATAATGTTACAGAATGGGTGAAATTTTTTGTCAACTTGACTGAGGACCATGTTCATTGGATGTTCGAGTAGTTCCCCACCAATGAGTTCATCATCCGATCTAGGACGCTCCACACTTGGTGTTGATTGGTTTAATAGGTATACACCCCTATGTTCCTATCAAGGTCATGAGACAAGCTGGTAGAAAACAGATTATACCACGAGTCTCCAAAATGAGTCACTACAGGGCGTATTTCCAAGATGATGACATCTTATTTAAATGTGAAGCTCAACATATGTGTCACTTGAATATTATTGTGGAAAGGGACAACATCTAACCGGATCGATATCACGTGGGGCATGTGTACTTTTACCCATCATGGTTGGAGGACTGCATAGCAGGAATAGTCGAGTCGGGGTCGATCGAGGGAACAGAGTCATAGACGAGGCTGCTGAAGCACAGGTGAATTATAACAGACTGCAAAAGGGTTCGCGAGTTCGAGGCTAAGCATCTGGAACAACACAAGACTGATATGGAATTAATCAATGAATGGAGGGAAATGGCTACCAGATCGAACAAAAGGCTAGAATATCTGGAGCAGGGTCTGATGGAGTTGGAAGGGAAGATGAGGAAAAGAGTCATAGACTGCTAGAATGTTGAAGGTATTGAAGGAGGACATCTCGCCAGGGCATACCTGCTGCTGGACATGCGCGACCTGGGGAACTTGATCGATGGATCCAAGAGAACTAGGCCTGGAGAAGGTCCTTCTGGGACAAGTAGATTAGGCTTATT
This sequence comes from Nicotiana knightiana, assembly GCA_005239525.1. Taxonomy (NCBI): domain Eukaryota; kingdom Viridiplantae; phylum Streptophyta; class Magnoliopsida; order Solanales; family Solanaceae; genus Nicotiana; species Nicotiana knightiana. The sequence continues at coordinate 92,894 of ML375689.1, forward strand.
TGTTTTTCTTTTCAAATGTAATAAGGCCAAATGCCATTAGTGACTTACCTTATTGTCATTTTAGATTCGTCTTATTTATTGCGCTAATGAAATGAGGCAATTATTGGCATTAAAATTCTCCGAATCTACTTGTCGCTAGGCCTACCTCGGGCACAACGAGGCTCCCAAATTAGGACGTGAATTTACATTCATGCAATATGTATCTAAATACTGCAAACATTTTTAAGAAATCTCACTAACTTGGTTACCTTTTATTTTCTTTCTTTTTGATTATTCCCATCCCCTAAGGTTGGTTCACGCATACTGGCATCATCAGCATATCACACCAGATCCAGAGGCCCTCCACCTCCTCCTCCTCAAAGTGTATCTAAAGGCAAAGGGAAATCTAAGATGGATAATATGAGTGGAGACAACACTGCACATGCTGAGAATGCAGAAACTTCTGATGGTCGGAGTACTTCGGCACCAAATGACTTGGTTTTGCGGCTTGAAAATAAAATACTTGAACTACAGGTGAGCTTGAGAAGGTCCGTAATTTGGCAAACCTCTCCCTCACACTAAATGTCCCGGATATCAACCATCCAAATACCCAAAACCCGACACCTCCTCAGAATACACCCAACCAACGCCTGCAGAATCCTCCCGCACCCCACCAATATACAACCCCTCCTCAAACTCCTTTACCCATACCTACAGCAACTCAACATCAGCATCTCCCGACTCAATATCCGCAAACCACTTACCACACTCCTCAAAATACCCCACAGCCTATCCCCGATCCCCAAAATTCAACCAGTGATCACCACTATACCCAAACTTTTGGCCTTCACCAAAACAACTCCATATACGTGGAAACCTTACCCCACTCTACTCAACCAATCTCATATACACCAGAATCCACCGAGAAGGACCTGCTCATTAAGAAAATGGCAGAGGAGCTCAAGAAACTCACAAGCTGAGTTCAGGGTGTTGAAGGAGGCAAAGGAATCGAAGTTCTGAATTACGAGGATTTGTGCATTCAGCCAGATGTGGAACTTCCGGAGGGTTACAAACCTCCCAAGTTCAAAATATTTGATGGAACGGGTGACCCAAAGGTTCATTTGAGAACTTATTGTGACAAGCTCATAGGGGTTGGAAAGGACGAAAAGATTTGCATGAAGCTATTCATGAGAAGCCTCAATGGAGACGCCCTATCTTGATACATATGTCAAAATCCCAAGAAATGGGCTAATGGGTAAGCATGGCATCGGATTTCATGGATTGGTTCAGATTCAACACGAAAAATGCACTAGACGTATTCTATATCCAGAATGTCAAGAAGAAGTCCACTAAGACTTTCCGCGAGTACGCTACTCGATGGAGGTCAGAAGCAGCAAAGGTCAGGCTGACATTAGATGAAGAGAAAATGAACAAGTTCTTTGTCAGGGCTCAGGATCCACAATATTACGAAAGGTTAATGGTAATAGAGAATCATAAGTTCTCTGATATCATCAACCTCGGAGAAAGGATAGATAAAGGTATCAAAAGTGGAATGGTGACAAATTTTGAAGCACTGCAGGCCACGAATAAAGCACTACAATCAGGTGGCATATCAAAGAAGAAAGAAGTTGGAACAGTAATGGTTGCCCAAGGTCCGAAATCTACATTTGTGTACCAAACACCTCCACCCACATACCAATCTTCACTTCCCAGATATCCTCAACCCCCTACCGCCTACCACACGTATAATACCCAACCAACCTATTATCATTCACCTCCATCTCGTCTAAATTACCCAAAACCCAGGCCTAATTTTGATCGCAAACCACCCAGGCAATACACCCCTATTACAGAACCCATCGACCAATTGTATGAAAGATTAAAAGTTGCAGGATATGTCACCCTTATTCCCGCCGTGGCTATGGAAAACTCGTCACAATGGGTCAACCCAAACAAGACGTGTGCGTACTATTCTGGTATGAAGGGACATACTATTGATGAATGTCGCACCCTGAAAGATAAGATCCAAACACTGATTGATACCAAGGTCATACAGGCAAAAGAAACCAAACCAACGTCCGCAACAACCCCCTACTAGATCATAGGGGTGAAGGAATCTATGTAATAGAAACTGATGAAGAATGGGATCTCGAGGGATCAATCAGACTCATTCGGGAAGGTGATGATCCTAAGAAGCCGACAGTCATGCTCAATCCCATTGTGGTACAGGTACAACCGCCAGTCAAAGTTGAGGTAGCCGCATCGGTTGCTTTTGAAGTAGAAATGACACCACCTGCAGCTACACCTGCTCCATTTGAGGTAGAAGTATCCACACTTTTCACTGTGACGGTGACATACACACCACCTTTCAGTTCCAATGTTGTACCTTGGGATTATGTTGCTGAAGCTAGAAGAAAAGGGAAAGCAAAGAAAAAAGAGTCCGGCGTTGCACAAGGAATGACCAAAATAGGAAGAATTTACACACCTGAGCATTTGGGAGAGACCAGTAAGCAAGATTCTAACAAACAACCCGTCGGTAAAACTGGTCCGGACGACATTTTGAGGAAAGTACAAGCAAGGGAGTATTCTGTTATTGATCACCTGAATAAGACTCCTGCCCAGATATCCATCTTGTCGTTACTGCGAAATTCCGAAGCACACAAGAATGCTCTGATGAAGGTACTGAATGAAGCATATGTGCCCAACAACATTACTAGCGGAGAAATGGCCAATATGGTGGGAAAGGTGTTGGAAAGCCATAAGATCACCTTACATGAAGACGAATTACCACCTGAAGGATTAAGCCACAATCGGGCACTGCACATTACAATGCAATGTGAAGATAAGTTCATTGCCAGATTTCTGATAGACGGAGGGTCCAGCCTCAACATCTGTCCCCTGACAACTCTAAAGAGGTTGGGCAAGGACCTACATGAAATACGAGCAGGATCTATGAATGTGAAAGCATTCGATAAGTCGCAAAGAGCCACGATTATAGAAACCAACCTATGCTTGCAAATGGGTCCTACCTAGTTCGATGTTGAATTCCAGGTACTAGACATATCCGCCTCCTATAAACAGTTGTTGGGACGGCCTTGGATACATGCCGCTGGAGCTGTCGCATCTACTTTGCACCAAGCAGTTAAATTTGAATGGAACCATCAAGAAGTGATCATCCATGGAGATGGGAGCAACCACATTTACACCAGTCATATTGTTCCAGTGGTAGAAAATATAAGGAAGTTAGGTATAGAAACCTACCATCACATCGAACGTGTTAACACGATTGAGAAGGATAAATGGTAGAGTAGAAAAATAGAGAGCATACTGGCATGGGCAGGGTATGAACCTGTCAAGGGGATTGGTAAAAAGCTTCAAGGTATCTCCAAACCAGTACAGTTGAAGCGCCATGGCACAACCTTCGGGCTCGGATATCAGTACACCTGGAAGGAACATCGAAATTGGTCGCCACCATGGCATGGTCTATACTATCCTCTTGAGAAACCTGTGCCGCACCTGAATTAGACCTTCCATCAAGCTGATACAGTATGGGGATCAGAGGAAGAAGAAGCTTTGGCAGCATTGAAGAATTTGTTCCTGGAAGACGATGGTATGGACTGCTGTGTAATAGTTGAGGAGGAGGACGAGGAAGGCCCTACTATCCAGACAGTGGAGAGGGGAACATTCCTCAGGAACTGGACTATCAAACCATCAAAGTCCCGACGAGTCCCGGGGTAGCAAGGGTGATAGCATTATTTATTTTTGAAAACGATTTCCTCTTTTGCATTTTGTTTTAAATAATATTTTCAGTGTTCCGTTTCGAAAAACATTATTTGAAATCATTTTGTTTAACATTTTAAATGTCTTGATGATTTATTATTACTATTTTTTATTTCATATCTTTATCCTTACAACATTACTATTTCTTACATTGATGAACCAACGACTGTGACATGTAATGAGACAATGCAACAGAAGGACGGTTACTCGGAAGAAATAGAAGATGATGACGTAATACCTGAGGAAATTGTCAGAGAAGTGGAGAACTTTGAGAACAAGCCCAAGTCTAAGATGGACGAGACCGAGATAGTCAACTTGGGAGATTTGGAAACCGTCAAGGAAACCCGCACAAGCATCCATTTGTCACCGTCAGAGAAAAAAGAATACACTCGGTTCCTGAAAGAATATGAGGATATCTTTGCATGGTCATACGACGAGATGACCGGATTGAGCACATCCATAGTAGCTCATAAGCTACCTACCAATCCGATGTGTCCACTAAGAAGCTGAACTCAGTGATGCAGAATGGATAAGGAGCCGCTATGAGCAACTAGACCTCATAGATGGAAAGAGGATGAATACAGTATCTCACAGTCAACTTTATAAGAATAGAATATCTAGGGCTTTCAACAAAAGGGTCAAGCCAAGACAGCTCACGTCGGGGCAGCTGGTACTGAAACGGATCTTTCCACATCAAGATGATCCCAACTGACAAGGTCCTTACATGGTTCATAGAGTATTGACAGAAGGAGCACTCATACTCGCAGAGATGGAAAGAGAAATCTGGCCAAAGCCTATCAATTCAGATGCAGTCAAAAGATAATATGTGTAAACCATTTATGCTTCTTCATATGATGTAAATTGAACTACGCTCGACCTGATTCCCGTTTAAGAGGGGATACGTAGGCAGCCCTGTGGGTTTGGTCACAATTCAATAAAATTTCCATTTTCCCCACAATCAGAAATTGGGGCAGAATTTTGAGGAGGACCCTCAAAATTTCGAAGCAAGTTCAGCCAACCGTAGCAGATGGAGCAGTCAGAAAGGTCATCTAGCTAACTGGGGCTGAATTTTGAGGAGGACCCTCAAAATTCTACGGCAACGGAAGTCACAATGTCTCTTATAATGGCACAGTTACTGGTTCATCTAACTAACTTCTAAACTGAATACTACTATGTCTTTGAAAATTATACATGCATGCTTTTGAAAAAGAAACTTTTCTTTAGCCAAATGCTACCCTAATAGCTTGAACAGGATCTTCAGACAGAGCGGAGAAAATCGAGCAAGCAAAGGCACGAACCAACCTCCCCCCACAAAAACTCACAAATTTTCTTTGGATGCAGGACTATATCATCATGATAAACACCATCGCAACGACACAATCGCTATACATGAAACACATTGTCAGCTAAGAATACTTCACTCTTGATCTTCTCTTTGCATGGGACTAAGAACTGTCCCGAACCTTGCATGAGGTTAAGCATTGTCTCCCCACTTGCATGAGGCTAAGACCTGCCTCCCATTTGCATTAGTCTAAGCTCTGCCTTCTCTTTTCCTGAGACGAAGCTCTGTCTGAATCTTTGCATGAGGCTAAACCCTGCCTCCCTATTTGCATAAAGCTAAGCACTGCCTTCTCTCTGCATGGGACTAAGCACTGTCCTGAATCTTGCATGAGACTAAGCTTTGTCTCAATCCTTGCATGAGGTTAAGCCCTGCCTCCCTATTTGCATAAGGCTAAGCACTACTTTCTCTCTGCATGGGACTAAGCACTGTCCCGAATTTTGTATGAGACTAAGCCCTATCTCAAATCACTTTCATGACGCTAAGCCCTGCCTCCCTATTTTCACAAGGCTAAGCACTGCCTTCTCTCCGCATGAGACTAAGCTCTGTCTCAATCCTTGCATGAGGCTAAGCCCTGCCTACCTATTTGCATAGGGCTAAGATCTGCCTTCTCTTTACATGAGACTAAGCACTGTCCCGAACCTTTCATAAGGCTAGGCCATGCCTCCCCACTTGCATAAGGCTAAGCCCTACCTTCCCTTTTGCATGAGATTAAGCACTGCCCCGAATCTCGCACGAGACTATGCACTGTCTCTCTTGCATTGTTCTCTTCTCTCGGGCTAAGCTCCGCCCTCAATTTCACACAAGACTAAGCCTTGTCTTGTTGCTTCCAGCATCATGCCTCTGCACCTCATGGGATGAAATATAGCCAACTTGTCTGAAGACGTCATAATCTGAAGGCACCATCCTCATAGCCGGAAGACATCATGTCATGGCCTGAGGATCTCTCAAACTTGCACATCATTATTCAAAGGCGTCATGGTTCGGATGCACCATTGTCGTGGCCCGAGAACATTTTTTCATGGCCTGTGAATTCCTTATCGCACAATTTATGGCCAGGGACGTCATGGTCTAAGGACGACATCCTCAACCGTCCAAAGACAATTTTCATGGTCTGAAGGAAATTTGCATCATGTCTAAATTTACGCAAATGCTTGCAGTACATCTTTTGATTTGCAGGTGACCCAGTGAGTAACTGTTATCCGAACAGGAGCAATCCTGCTCCAGTTCCTTCAAATTATTTCAAACCTGACCACTCACCATAAATGTTTCACCTATTCGAAGCCTTGTGTCCGTCCTTGTGACAACTTCATCGGTTCATTCCACCGGTGGATCCAGAACTACACACGGCCTGATTCTTGTAAAACCAGGGATATGTAGGCAGCTAGAGACAGAGTGCGGCCTATATCTCTCAAATCACTCTATTCGGTCAAATTGGTTCTAATGTGCTATGAATCTCTATGTTGTGCTTCAAAGTTGCCATGGCTGGAAGGCCTGATTCCCAGGTTTATTTGGGCCTATGAAGGCTCCCTATAGTGTAGTTATTTTCATTACGTAATTCATTTGATATTCTAGGTTGTAATAATATCTGTAATAACATATTTGGGGTTAATTAGTAAAAGTTGGGGGATTTTCTTATGTCTTTGTCAAAAATACTGGGTAGAAATCCTGCCTACATGACTTAATTGTGCTGATTGAATTACGTGAGTACTAGACTGTATTTAGAGATCCTACCTATAGGATTTTCCTGATTTATTTTGATTATGTGTTTTCACATTTGCATACTAGAGATCCTGCTTATAGGACTTTTCGTTTAATTCTGCATTAGAAATCATGTTCATAGGATCCACACATATTTTCAACAAAACGTGCATTAGTGAACATGTCTATATGATCCTCTTTGTTTGAAATAATAATTTTTTCATGGAAATCTGCTTAATTTCTTTCCACATACGGTTAATAGATACCATGCCTATGGGAATAAAAAATCAGTTTCAAACCTAGAAATCATGCCTATATGATTTAAACTAATAGGTATCATGCCTATAGGGGTTTAAATCGAGTCAACAATTAGAAATCATGCCTATAGGGGTTTAACTCAATTTAGCAATTAGAAAGCATGCCTATAGGATTTAAAAGGAATAAAAACCTGTCTTTATGAGTTAAAATCAATATTACGCTTAGAAACCATGTTTATGGGTTTGTAATTTGTAAACTCGCAGAAATCATGCTTATAGGATTCTGTTAATCAATTCTGAATTCAACCAATTCTGGCCCTCACATAGGCAATCTGTAGAATTCATTAATGATTCTGGGCTTAAAATTGTGACATATTACCTGCTTGGAATGCCCGGATTCGCGCTGAATAAAGTCAGTAGGCAAACAAATAGGTCACAATGCTCGCCTTAATAAAACTGTCTTTATATTTTGTTTCTGCTCATATAGATATCCTGCCTATAGGATCCTAAAATTAACGAAGTTTGTTGTTTCAATTGCGTGCTTTTGTTGTTTACGTGTGGAGGTCAATGTGAGCCCTTATTTATTTATTTATTTATTTGAAAGTCCTCTTTGTCTTTTGTTTGTCGCCTAGATTTTTTATTTTTTAAGTAACATAGATTGGTCGAGAACCATCCTAAATAGAGGTCCTAACACCTCTAGGGCCATAGGTAAGGGACGGGTAGTGCACGCATAAGGAACGAGCTAGAAGCTATTAGAACGCTTAGGTAACAACTTAAAGTTAGTAATTGGATAGTAAGGAGATGATATCCCGTGCGCTAATGCTATGAGTAACACTCCAACTTGGGAAAATTATAAAGTATTGCATGGAATGATCCTAGAGGCTAAAAAACCTAGGACCCCCTTTAATCCTGTTTAAAGTAAATTATACTGTCCAAATTGTTTTCCTCACCTTTTAGACTAATTCGCTTAATTTAAGTTCGGCCGGGACCCACCATTCTGGACTTTGATGGGTGCCTAACACCTTCCCCTCGAGGTAATTTGAGCCCCTTCCCGATCTCTGGTGATGCAAACTGGTTTATGAGTTAGTTGCTCTAGGTGCCGTAACGCACCTTAATCCGTTAGGTGGCGACTCTTCCAATCCCAAAAAGAAGGAGTTATCTCATAAATGTCGAAATCCGATTTCGCGAGAAAAAAAGGGGGCGCGACGAGGTGGACTATCTGTATATGGTAAAATCGGTCCGTGTTAAATGCTCGAATAATAGCGACACGTAGAACCGGAGACAGATGAAAAGTGGGGCAAGTAGAAACCAAGACCAGGAACATCAGCTTCACTTGACACCGTGCAGATCCCGGGGGGGATATTGCTAATGAAGACAAACAAATGTTTGTCACTCGATGGCATTCAATGAAGAATGTTCTCTAGTATTAAATAACACAATTCGTTACGGAGAATTTTGGCATTCATAGTCTGCCGTTACACATTCATCAATGACCACCATAATTGTCATTTAAGAGGGGCTTGATCCTAGGACCTTGTTCCCTAGGTCCAACTATAAATTGTGACTTAAATAATCATTGTAGGACAGGAATTTTCTCACAAACTTATTCTCCATATTATCCTAAAGCTCAATAATACTTTATTTTTTGTCTATTGATATTCTTTTTACTGCCTTCAGAAGCTCTACTCCATGAACCAAGCTATTTGATGTCTTATCTCGATTTTAACGTTAAGTCTTGTATTTTATTTAATTTATTTATCATTTTTTGATCAAATTGATTCGTTTGTCTATAAATCACGTCACAAATTCAAGTGTACACGGGTAAACAACTTATAAGTGCAGTTCAATAATTACTAATCGCATTGATAAGCCAAAAATGTAAACACCCTCTTAGTAGCACAATAGATAACTCATAAAATGTCTTTTACTTCAAATTAGACTCGTGCCTTTAACGGGTTGAGAGGTGGGTTAATTTAGAAAAGTATGGTCTCCGGTTAAAGTTTTGAATATGAAAAAAGAATATGATATTGAAATTGAACACTTTCCATTTAATGGGCCTTATATGTGTTAGGATAAAAAAAAAACCAGGTATTATGCGGAAACTAGTAACACAACAATTGAACGGCGATAAATCAGACAATAAAAGAGAAATCTACCAAAAGAGACACAAACATTTAACGTGGTTCGATTAATTGACCTACGTCAGCAATCCTCTATAATAAAATAGAGTAGAAAATATTGAGAGAACAACCTCACGAAGAGACAAACACAAGTGACACACTAACCACTTGTCCCGTAAAGTTCTCCCTCTAAACACGACTCTCAAACCCATATGGCTACATTGTGGATGCTACTGAATGAGAATGAAGGATCTTCAATTTATAGAAGTTCATACATTTTCCTACAAGAAAAGGGACTAGCCAAATATGAAAGAATTATAATTTTTTTCTACAAGAAGGATAATTCAATTATCATAAATATATTATCTTTTTCTTCAAGAGATAGCAAAATCAAATATGATAAAAAATTAGGACAACCCTAATAATATGTATGTGTATGAATAGCTCTTGCAGTCTCATGAAATAAGACAATATATATGTGATGCTGGTTCCTAACAAAAACAGAGAACCCCAAATAACATTAGTATGACCAAAACTAGGACACAATGCTTCTTTAAGATTGACCCTGTCGATGCAAACTGGCAAATGCCAGCTAATACTTATTTAACAAACAATAAAGTGTGACTGCGGTGCTCCATTCTTGTCTATTTTGCGTCGGTGCACAAAATTAGTCTTGAAACGCCCCTTTTAATAAAATACTATGATTTTTTTTTTTTCAAATCATATTAGATATTTACCATTTAATTACTATTCATTAATTAATTAAGATCCGCTGCAATGACAACTAAGAGTGTAAACAAAAAAATAATTAAGTTGACTTATTTTATTCTCCACGTTAGTATTAGTTTATATAATAATAGTATTAGTAACTAATCAATAGCAATATCCAATATTGTAAGCAAGAGCCGCCAGACACATTGTTAAATCTTTAAAATGGTATAAAAGTTTAATGAAATGTGCAAGGATAATAGGAAACTGACAATACTCTCCAAATATATAGATAAATAGGAAACTTGTTTATTGAAACAATTGGATTGATTTCACTTAGGTCATTCAATTAATACCCAATTTCGCTAAAGCCAATTATTTATTTTTTTTTTCTTAAAAATTATTACACTTTATTATTATCACTTAAATGTCATTCGAGTTCAAATCCCATAAAATTCCTACAATAATTCTGATATGGCATAAAATTTAATTTTTGAAAATCTGAAAATATATACGTGCCACGTTAACATAAATTGGACCATACCCAATTAAAACCTATTTTCTCATACACTCGATTTTGACCCATGCATAGCCCAAATGGAGAGCTCCTAATTTAGTTTGTGAAAATGGTTAACAATAGCTTATTGTTCTTATCTGCTAGTGGTATATTTGAAAAAAACGGCCACTAGTCCGGCTTGTCATAGCCGGGAAACTTAAGCAAATATTCCAAATAAGTAACTTACCAACCTCTAGCAATTAGTCATAAACTTATTAAAATTAATCAAGTAAATATAAAAATAAAAAAGCTAAATAAATAAGATTTTTTTCTCAAAGAATCACATGCAAAAATCACCTTCCATATTTTGAAGCGTGATTAACAACATTAGATGAAATACGGAAAGAAAATTTCATGGATGAAGTAGCAAATAAGGTGATGAAATATATATATAATATTCCAAAAATCTAAGTAAAAAATGAACTTTTTCAATGGGTATAGTTAAAATTCATTGAAAACATATAGATAAGTCAATATATAAAATTTGAGGAAGATTGAAGGTGATTTGGATGGGTTTTGTATCAAAATTAGTAATTAAATCGAGTTCAAAAAATTCTTCTACGATACATGTATCAAACATGTATCACACATGTATCCCACGCACATGTATACACGGATATACAACTGATACAAATATGATACATATCACTTTTTTTCATGTTCAGCTTTTACTTTGAATTTTCAATTCAAACCACCTCAAAACTTCACCAAATCTTCCCAAAAATAAGATTAAAGCTCCTTAAGATGTACCCAATATGTTCTAATAACTCCCACTCAAAATAAAGCAAAAAATTGACATTTTTTTTGCTACAAATAGCTAATTGGCTAATATTAGTAATATTTTATGAATTGGCCAATTTTTGTAATGAGCTACTTATAAATGGACATAACTAGTAGTTTTTTCTTCATAGCCTGGATAACTTCTAACTGGGTATGGAGACTAGGGATGTTCAAAACTAAACCGCGAACGTTAACCGAACCGTAAAACTGGCTTAATGGCTTATTGGTATCAGGTTATCGGATTAACCTTTGGTGAACAAATTAAAATTTTATAATTAATAATTTATCGGTTCGATGGCAGATTACTTAATTTCTTTATCGGCTAAACCATTAACCCGTTAAGAATTATTATTATATTTTTACTAATTATGAAGCAGCTTCTTAGCAGCTTGAGTTTCAACGTCTTTGTCACACCTCCCTTTTCACCGGTAAGGGTAATAAGAGAGTTTTTCCACTTTAAGTGACA
>MDKJ01285944.1:0-10120 GCA_005239525.1 Nicotiana knightiana
GCTTTCCCAAGCATAACATAGATAGTATATAGAACCTAATTGTTGGCCAAACAATTAAGCAATGAAACACATAATTGAAGAAACAACCATATATTGAGTGAACTATAATCAAGGTAAAGTTAATGTCGAATAACAGTATTCATGGCTAAACCACAACCCCAGAACAATGGATGTTTATCCACTCATACTTGAATCAAACAATTGCATAAGTTTTGCATAAATGGAAAATACTAGATTAAGATGAAGAAAACTGATAATCCTCTGCTTCCTCAATGATCTTGTGTGTATATTCTCTCCAAAAATGGCATCCTTCTCCTGAAGTTGTGTTTTTGGGTCTATTTATATGTTTGGGACAAACCCTAAACGTGTAGGAGACTTCTATTCAACCCGGGAAACACTTAAAACCTTCAAAACTCGAAATTTACCAGACCAGGGACCCCAGGCGTTAAGCCCCAAACGCCCAGCTATAGCCTGGGTAGGCCAGGTGTTTGGGATCTAACGCCCCATTAACGACTGGTCATGGCTGGCGTTTGGTGTGTAACTCCCCACTAACGCCTGGTTAAGCCAGGCTTTTGGGCCAAAACGCCCGGCTATGGCCCGGGTCACTCCTTTTCGACTCATGAGTGTATTTTTGACGTTTATGCACCCATTTAGCTCGGCTTCCATCTCCAATTCACCTACACATGAAATAGACTCCATTATGCACATATGACGTGTATTTTTATCACAAAAGCACATAAAATGTAAGGTACATAATGCTTAAAACTATGGATTCTAGCCACACATCAGCTGCCTTTGCTGATTTTGAAAACCTGGAGGTCCTTGCCCTTAGGGTCTGAGATTATTCTGTTTTCATGCATTCAAACTACCACTAGGTGAACTTCATGAAAAAATGGGGTGCCTCTGGACTCATGGAGTTGAAATATTTTCCGCCTTGATAGTTTTCTCTGTCAAAACTTCCCACAATATTCTCCACCTCATTTGCAGTTGAGGCCTGACACTCATGTATTGGGTGTCCCATCCCACAGAAATCACAAAATGTTGGTGGTTGACTTTGGACCTTAGCTAAGATCAACTTTTTGAGCTCCTTTGCCATTGAATCAAGTTGAGCCTATATTGAGATATTGGATTTCACCTAATCTATCCCCACTGCTTTTCTTCTTTCGTTTTCTTCAGCAGGCCATTGGTTTGGATCTTCAGATAACTCATAAAGAATCGCAACAAAATCCTAATATAATGACCCGGTCAATAGTTTTGAGAATTTAAGTCCCGCTTGGTGGAATTTAATCTTGAGAAGCTTCATAGGGTGATTTGAAGCATTTAAACGAAAGTTGAAGTTTGGAAAGTGGAGAGGTTTGACCAATATTTGACTTTGATGATATCGGAGTCGGAATGCGATTCCGAGGGTTGGAACAACTCTATTATGTTATTTGGAACTTGTCTTCAAAATTTGACGTCATTCCGAGTTGGTTTGATAGGTTTCGGCGAATTTTAGAAGTTGGAAGAATTGGAAGTTCATAAGTTTGATTCATGGTGCGATTCGTAGTTTCTTCATTATTTTATGTGATTCGAGGCCTCGAGTAAGTCCGTGTTAGGTTATAGAACTTTTTGGTATGCTTGGACGAGGTCCCGAGGTCCCCGGGCATGTTTTTGTCGAGTTTCAGATGTTTTTCATAGTTTTGAGCAAGTCTGTTTCTAGTGTTTTGCACCTGTGACACTTTGGAGCGCAACTGCGGCTTCGCTTCTGCGTGATCCTGACCGCTTCTACGGTCATGAAGGCCTAGGAGCTTGGTCGCTTCTGCGGAGGCTGGCACGCAGGTGCGAAGGCCGCTTTTGCAGTCCAGCGACCGCACCTGCGAAGATTCTCGCTTCTGCGATGTTGCTGGTGCGGTTGTAGATTCGACCCCTGGCCTAGTTAGCTAAGGATGCAGATGTGGACTCCTTCTTGAAATGCGGTTCCGCGGATGCGGATGCTTGTCCGAAGATGCGGATGTCCTGGCAGAAATATTTAAGTCGAGGGTTTGGCCATTTTCTTCATATTTTGAGTTTTAGACTTCGGTTTGAGAGCTTCTTATTGGGTTTTTCATATAGTAGGCTAGAGTTTGTTGTGCTAGATGATGTCATACAGGTATGTTTTTGATTTCTTACAGAGAGGCACCATTTGTATTTCGTTTTGGTTCTGCTTATCGGGACAAGTTCCTTTATTTGTTGTTTCATTTATGGGTGAGTTTCATGATTTGCACTCTATTTATGTGTTTTCCCTTGTTGGGAGATTCTATGAGTGGTAGCTCGTGTATATCATTGTTTTTATTCATCATTAAGAGTGGTGAGACCAGAAGTGAGTCCTTGGTGTTCCTTATGGTAGGTTTTGGTGGGATTCCTGAGTATTCTTGCTTATGATTTGTGATTTGGTACTCTACCAGGGTGAGAGTTCAGTAAGGGTTATGATTTTATTGGCAGGATTGAGTTAGTGGAAGATTTTAATTGGTATGATGTATATTTGACCTGTGATTTAGAGTTGAGGATGAGACCCTTGTGATTTCATGAGATTTGATATGTTTGAGCCGGGTTGTGTGCCGTGGTGGAGAGTTATACCAGGATGAGATCCTTATTGTTTTTCATGTACTTGATTTTCCTACTTAAAATTGATTCGTAGTATGGTACGGATAGAGAATTTTGCCTGTCGGGCTTGTTTGATATTTCACTTATGTGTTTCTCTCTTCATAGTCAGTCATTTTTCGTTTTGTGCTTCTTGAGTTTTAGCTTGCGGGGTGTGACCGGTGGTGTTAGTTGCGACTGGTTGATTCGGGTGTATAGTTATGAGCCATTTGTGGTTCTTGCATCATCGTCAGTGTTGTGGGAATTTGAAACGGGTTCCTATATGATATGAGGCTAATTGCCGGTATTGGTTTTGCTTACAGGCGGCTATTATGATCGGAAGTGTTATTATGGGCCTATGTACGGGGTGTTATGTTGTGTGGTCGTACCTTGTGGGAGTAGGCATGAGTTGTTACAGCTGGTTGAGACTGATACCGGGTATGGATTTAGAATCGGGTCTTTTGGAAATGAATGAAAGGTGAGAATTTTGACTCTGAGGCTTATCGGTGTTGGTAGAAGGGCTAATTACTGTTGGGATGGCGTCGTCAGGCTTTTGTAGATTGGGGTGACGTGAGATCACTCGCGGGTGTATGTTGGAGGTGTACATTCAGTGGTTTGAAGACTTCGAGGCGATTCTTGGCACATACGAGGACGAACGTTTGTTTGAGAGGGGATAATGTAATGACCCGACCGGTCGTTTTGAGAATTTAAGTCCCGCTCGGCGGTATTTGATCTTGAGCAGCTTCGTAGGGTGATTTTGGACTTAGGCGTGCGTCCAGATTTTATTTTGGAGGTCCGTAGGATAATTTGAAGCATTTCGATGAAAGTTGAAGTTTGGAAAGTAGAGAGATTTGACTAATAGTTGATTTGGTGATATCTAGGTCGGAATGTGATTCTGAGAGTTGGAACAACTCCATTATGTTATTTGGGACTTGTCTGAAAAATTTGACGTCATTCCGAGTTGGTTTGATCGGTTTCGGCAAATTTTAGAAGTTGGAAGAATTGAAAGTTCATAAGTTCGATTCATGGTGTGATTCGTAGTTTTGTTGTTGTTTGATGTAATTCGACGCCCCGAGCGAGTCCGCGTTAGGTTATAGAACTTGTTGGTATGCTTGGACGGGGTCCCGGGGGCCCCGGGCATGTTCCGGTCAAGTTTCAGATGTTTTTCATAGTTTTGAGTAGGTCTGTTTCTGGTGTTTTGCACCTGCGACACTTTGGAGCGCAGGTGCGGCTCCGCTTCTGCGTGAGCCTGGCCGTTTCAGCGGTCATGAAGGCCTGGGAGCTTGCTCGCTTTTGCGGAGGATGGCACGCAGGTGCGAAGGCCGCTGGTGCGGCTGCAAAATCGCAGATGCGACCCCTGGCCTGGTGAGCTGAGTCGCAGATGCAGACTCCTTCTCGCAAATGCGGTTCTGCAGATGTGGATGTTTGTCCGCAGATGCGGAAGTCCTGGCAGAAACATTTAAGTCGAGGGTTTGGCCATTTTCTTCATATTTTGAGTTTTAAACTTCGGTTTTGGGTGCTTCTTTTTGGGGTTTTCAAGCAAATTGATTGGATAAGTGATCTTCACCTAGAATGTAATATATTCCATGATTTTATCTCCATTTTTATCATTTAATTTGTGTTTTGAGTTGAGGAAAATGTTGGTTTTTGAAAAATGTTTTCAAAACGACAAATCACGATTTGAGGGACGAAATGGTATCAGAATTTGATAATTTTAGTATGGTTGAACTCGTATCATAATGGGTGTTCGAATTTTGTGAAATTCGTCGGGTTCCGAGGTGTGGGCCCGGGGGTCGACTTTTGGGATCGATTTCTAGATTTTTATAAAGATTGAGACTTTATGATCTGGAATAGTTTCTTACATGTTTTATTTATGCTTTGAAGTTATTTTGGTTAGATTTGAGCCGTTCGGAGGTCTTTTCACCTGAGAAGTTCATTTTAGAGTATCATTTGTCTTCTTTGAGGTAAGTATATTGCATAACCTTGTGTGAGGGAACTACCCCTTAGGATTTGAGTCTTCTATGTTGATTGTAGTCTGTGTACGTGAGGTGACGAGTACATGCTCGGACTTATTTGTGAAAATTGGACTCTTAGAGTTCCTAGGTCCTTGTATTCATTGAATATGTAATTGATATTGTTATGATGATGTTTCTTAATTACTAGTTTTACCTTGGCCTTCTTAATTAGATTCAATTGTTCATGATTCACTCTAACTGCTTACTTGATTCATATGTGCCTTAAATTGAAACTGTTATCGCTTCCATGGCCATGTTATCTTTTCTCTAACTGCTTACCTCTATTTGGAGATTGTAGTTGTTCCTTTATAAATGTTCTCCCTTAATTGAGGGTATGGTGATCTTCTCGCTGCCTACCTTCATTTGAATTGGTTGTACATCTCCCGTAATTTTCCAAACTTAAAAGAAGCTTAGAAATCCTATGCCTTAGTGGACTTGCCCTTATTTGTAATTATTTGACTCGTACTAATTTCTTGTTGTTGAACCACACATTGTGGGACTACTCTTACATGTTATTTTCTTCCTTTGTTCTTGTTATGCCTAGTATTCCTTATTATGGTTATTCCTTGTGAACTAGTTTTACCTTTTCTTGTGATTGAATGATTTTTGAGTTGATTTATTTGTCATACTTTGTATTATTGTCATTGTTGTTGTTGTACTTGTTGTGGTGATGCACGAGGTTTCTGCCGTGCGGTTGTGGTTATTGTGATGCATGAGGTTTCTGCTGTGCGGTTGTTGATATGGGGATTGCACGAGGTTTCTACCATGTTGTGGTTACTATTGATATTGCACATGTGGCATGACAAGGCGGGATATATATATATATATATATATATATATATATATATATATATATATATATATATATATGTGTGTGTGTGTGTGTGTGTGTGTGTGTGTGTGTGTGTGTAGGGGGGGGATGTGTCAGGGATTGATCTGTGACGACCTGTGTTGGCCTGGGGGCATTCTTGTTGTTGATATTATGTAGTGGTACACTTACCTGTGAGAGCTTATTCTTGTGAAAATTGTGAGGAAACATTCCACATGTTGTCCCTTCCTTTTCTTATGCTTACTAGCTGGTTTGAACTATGTTAGGACACTTGCACAAGCATACACGTAGCTAAGCACTCTCATCGGATTTAGGGACTTCCTTGTTATTGCCGAATATAGATACCCTTGTTGTACTTGCCTCCTATGTGCGAGTGGTTCTATTTGGCACGTGAGTCGTCAGTGCAACTATGAGGTGAAATGAGGGCACAGGATGCCAAATGTTAGGGTTCAGATATTGGGACCCTTGAGTGTGAATAGTCTGAGGTTTGGTACCTCGTGGAGTTTATTGACTAAAACCTAATGTGAAAACGGTCATTGTTGTTGAGTTATTACTTGTCTTCCCTGTATCTGTGATCTCAGATTTTCGATTTGTTTTCCGTACATCCTCCCGTGTCATTATTTGGGTATTTTCGCTAATATTTATTGTTTTTCCTTTTTTATTGAAACTTTTGTATTAATTAGCCACATCGCGTAGTCTTTATGTAGATATCATATTCTGTTGTTTCCAAACATATACTTGTTCAGGTTATATAGTCCAGTAGGTGTCTTGACTGCTCCTCGTCTCTACTCCACTGATATTAGTCTTCATACTTGCTGGGTATCGCTATGGTGTACTCATACTGCACTTCTGCGCATTTTGTGCAGATCCAGGTATTGCAAAGAAGTTGAATAATTAGCTAGCAGCGCGGATTGCTGTTGTGGATACTCAAGGTTGTTACACCCCATATTTTCGTACGTGAAAATACGCTATAAGTAAATTGATGAAATCTCGGAAATGAGATGTTACATCCCGCATTTTCGTACGTTGAAGTTTCGTCGTAAGTTAATCAACGTAAGTTCGGGAACAAGATTATTTTGGGATTATAAGTATTATGCTATTTCAAACAAGTGATAAGTAAATTCGTGAAGGTGAGAGGGTAAGCAAATCGAAGAAAATAAATTTTCGTTGAAGTTTGACATTTTGGAGTAAAATACGGCTCGAGCTAAAATGCCCGGTATTTATGGACTAGTGTCATAGGTACCACATGACCATGATACTAACGTGTATAAGGTGTGTTAAAAGTGAGTAGTATTTTAAGTAATTCTTAATTGTGAGAATAATTGGATAATTATGAATTTGTAAATGGAATTTTTGGATAAAGCTTAAGGGGGGACACCCCCTTTGAACGTGGTAGAAAGAAAAAAAAGCTTAATCAAGCCTAATATGACTAAGTCTTGAGATAAGGTGGCAATATTTGAGGAGTCTTCGTGGCCAAGTCATCACATAGTGGGGCCCATACTAACTAAGAACAAAAACCCTTTAAAATCACTTAAGAAAGGTTTTTGCGTCTCTACAATGAGGTAATAATGGAAAGCTTCAGCCAATTCTTACAAATTATATGATAGCTAACGTGAATTTTCTACAACAAAATTTATACAAGATTAATTATTACTATAGCAACGTGAGATTTGCGATTCTAAGGAAGTACGGTGCAATCTTTCTCAAGAATATCATACGGAATTTTTCCTACTTCGATCCGTCGTTATATTTGTCGCAATTGACGTTGTGACAGGGATTGCCAAGAGAATCGACTCAGGTATGTTAACGCTATCCCTTCTTTCTTTTGGCATGATCTATACGACACAAACGAAATGAGCAAATGCACAATTTCCATAAATGACTTTATTCATAGAAATACTAGAGATGCTTATGTTCTTGATTCCCCATGTGTCATCATATTCTATCATCTGTTCATGGGTCTCAGAAAATATGTAAGTTGACAAAGTTTATTTCATGATATTAATCAAAGGCATATTGGTCTTATGACACTCCGAAAGATTTTATTGACGTACTTCTCATGCATTGCATTCATTTAAATTGATCCATGACCAGATGGTGTTATATACACGTATATGTGTGTGTGTATGTGTGTATGTATGTATATGGGATATGGGAAAAGGTTATGACATTACATACGCACCATCACCTGATCAGCTGGTATATGTTGATGATTTTTCCCACAGTGGTTGAGATGATATGATAGGTGTCCTCAGAAGCTTGATGATGTTATGAACACATGTACCTATGCACAACATGACATTCATACGCATATGCATGACACTATAAGTATTTCATGATTTATAGGGTTATCCAGACTTTTAGGTTGAGTCATGTACTTCATGTTTCTTCCATATCTTTTATATACTTACTTATGTGCCTTACATACTGAAGTCCTTTGTTGGTGACGCTAAATTCATGCCTGCAGGTATAAAAAATCAGTTTGATGAGTCCTCATAGTAAACGAGGTTAGCATTCAGCGAAGGATCGGTAAGACTTCGCCTCATTTGGAGTGCAACCGAGTCTATGAGTCATCGTGTTAGAATTTTGCTGCAGATTTATAGGTAGGACGGTACCCTGTCCCATTTGATGTCAAATACTCTTAGAGGCTTTGTATACAGAGGTTCATTTTGTACAGTATGTCAGAGGCCTTGACGGCCCATATGTATTCATGTTTAAGAAAGATGGTTCATTGATACAGTGGTTTCCACTGATAGTTATACATTACGAGTTGTGGCCATGTTGGTCCAGTTACCAATGATAGTACGATAAGAAAGATACGTTATGTTAGTACTCGATTGAGTAAGATACCGGGTGCCCGTCGCGGCCCATCGGTTTGGGTCGTGACAAAGTTAAACCTGCTGCATCATTCGCAGGCTTCGGTATCACCGTCCTAATTTTTGTTCATACATTGTCTTTACTTATTTCTGAATAGTTGTATTTAGAAGTTGTAGTAAACTTTGTAGAGCTTATGACTTGTACTATCGGGTTTTGGGAAAATTGTATATTATATAGAGAGTTCATTTAAGAAAGTATTAGATGTTATTATTATTATGGTTGTTATTCAGTAATGTTAGGCTTACCTAGTCCTTAAGACTATGTGCCATCACGATACCCAACGGAGGGGATATTCAGTCGTGACACCAAAGGGGTTTTCTTCATTAATATACCTCCAACTGTGTTGCTCAGGGTTCTTCTCGAGGAAGGTTTCAGTCCATCCCAAAAATCCTGGAGTTGCATCCATAATTCAGTTCCATTGTGATGACATTTCCTTGAATCTTTCCCAAGCTTCGAAGACTGTTTTCAGTGTCCGTCTAGCAGAAATTGTGGATTTCCCTTCTGAATTTCATTGTTTTTGCAGATGAAAAGTACTTGTCAAGAAGCTTTTTCATCATATCTTCCCATGTCATGATCGACCCAATTGGTAAGCTTCGAAGCCAGTGTTCGCATCATCCTTCAGTGAAAAGGGGAATACCTTTAAGTAGACTTGCATCTTTTGACACTTCATTATACTGGAAGTGTTCATGATTTCCTCAAAGTCCATCAAGTGAATGTTAGGATATTCATTCACCTTCCCTTAAAGACATAATTGTTCTGGATGGTTTGAAGCAAGCCTTGCTTCAACTCAAAATTATTTGTTGCTATCGGTGGAGGTCTGACACTTGACAGTCCCTGATTGTAGACTTGTCTAACATAGTCATCCAACGATCTACCTATTCTCTAGGACCTGTTGACGGCCAATTTTGATCCTCTCTTTTAAAATTAATTTATTTATACTTAATAATTTACAATGAATGTTTTAAAATTATTTTCCATCAATAAAACCTATTTCCAAAAATTAATTCAATATTAATTCTTGAAATTATGTAATTATAAATATATTACTATTTTAGGATTATTGAAATATTTTCTATGCGTAAGTTCTATAATTAATTCAATAAACTTCTTAAAATAGTTAATTACTTTACTACTTCAATAATTCAAAATTAATATCCTAGTGAAGTATTTTTACAAATAATCAATTAATTATAATTATTAGTAGTATTTAACAAATATAATTTCTAATATATTTTATTAAAAATAATTAAGTTTATTGAAATTAATTTCAAAAGGGTAAAAGACTAAAAGGCTACGATTGCAATTCTCTCATTAATACAACGTGGCTACCTTTTAAATGATTTTTAGCCCAAATACAAGGCCAATCCGAAATGAACCGGTCCAAACACCCATCTCATTTGCCACCTTGGTGATCCGTGACACCCTCTCTTAGCCAATGAGAGCGCACCACGTCACTCGCCTCTCTCACTCACAGAACAAGCACAAAGTCATCTGGGCCGTTCAATTTTTGATCAATGGCCTATGATTTTCGCTTCATTTTCTCTTTAATTATTAAACACTCGGACCATTTAATCATAACCGTTGGATTACAGGAATCCGATGGACACCAAAATTCCGCCCCAAAAATCTTTAAGCCCTGACTTATCAGAGTCGTTGATCTAATGATCCAACGACCTAGGTTAGATCTCTCAACTTAACCTAGAGACCACCCAAACTGCCCCTAAACCTTAATCATTTCACTCTGTTGGTTGATTTCCCAATGCACACGCAAGTGTACGTGGTCGACAAGTAATATAGGAAT
>ML375692.1:3875-36448 GCA_005239525.1 Nicotiana knightiana
CCACCACCAACGGAAGTTCCTCCCAACCTTGAAGGATTTATGAAATTTGTTAGGGATACTATGTAGATTAATATGTAACTTATATTTTGGCACATCTTGATTAGTTTTTTTCCCTTTTAATGGTGGTATTAGTACCTTAGTTGTGCTCATTCCATTGGGGGGAGGAAGACTAAGAAAGATATTGTCATTTTTTTAAATGTCGTTATTGATAAAATTTATAAGGCATTTCCTTGAATATTTGTGTTTACACTTGAATTAAAATACATATCTAATAGTTATATAATATAATTTACAATAAATTGTCTTAGATAATATAATATAATTATATAACAAAAATTTTGTAACTCTAGAATGACACTTATATAATACACTTATACAAGATTTATAAGAAATTTCCTTACATAAAAAAATTAAAAAAAATAGCCCCGACCCATTTAGGCCCGTTTGGCCCGGGCCCATGTGGGATTAAGCCCGTAGGGGGCCGGTTCCACACATATAGCCCGTTTGGCCCGGGACCGTTTAGCCCGGGCCCGCATAACCCAGGCCCGCATAGCCCGGACCCGCTTAGCCCGGCCCACTTGGCCCGTTTGGCCCGGGCCCGGCCTGTTAGCCACCCTTAGATGGGATGAGCTCGTCGGACCTTGAATGGGTGCTATCGGATCTGGTTGCGGCATATCCGGAAGGATATTGATGCTAATCGGCTTAGACATTTTGCTATATCTTTCGTCGAAGAGGGGGAGTTCCATCACTTGATGATCCGGCGAATGGTTACGGAGTTCTGCGTATTTCTTCTTCCTTGGCAGTATTGAAAGGTGATTAGAACGCGTCTCTGTGTGATAACAGGTTATTACCGGCATTTGGGTGGCTTGGGCATCTGTTGTGATTTGAACTTATCATTGTGAGTGTTCGAGATAGGTGAGATATCATGTTATTTCGTCTTGAGTTATGACTCTAGTTGGATACAGCATGTTCATACATATACGGTGTGTGGATGCGTGATTCTGATCTTATAGAAAAGTTCGGATGTGGAGATTGGATTCTAAGGCTTATGGGTTAGGTTGGATGAAGAAATATCTGATGTGTTGCGTTATCAGATCTATGTGGGACAGGGTGACGTGGGTTCACTACACGGGTATGTGTTGGGTAAGGTTATTCGGCTGTTTGATAGCTTTTGGAACAAACTCTTGGCACGTTCGAGGACGAACATTTATTTAAGAGGAGGAGAATATAACAACCCGGCCGGTCGTTCCGAGAGTTTATCCCCGTTTCCCCTATTTCTGTCTTGTTATGTGTTGTTCAGCTCTATTATGTTGTGTTAGGATTGGTTGGCCCGGGTTCGGAGCAGTTGTGGTGAGAAATGAGACACTTAGTGTAACGACCCGACCGGTCGTTTGGTGCTCTAGAACCCCGTGCCCCTAAATGATACTTCCCGTATTTGCTTTTACTGATTTATAACTTGCGGGGATGGTTGGTTCGGTATTTGGAGGAGTTTGGGGTGGTATAGGAACACTTAGTTCCTTAAGGTTGACTTAAAGGCCACTTTTGAATTCGGTCAACATTTTTAGTAAATGACCCCGGAATCGAGATTTGAAAGTTCCAGTAGGTTCGTATGATAATTTAGGACTTGGGCGTATGTTCGGAACGGGTTTTAAATGACCGGGGAGCGTTTCGGCGCCAAATAGTGAAATATGATTCCTTAAGTTCAAAAATTGAGGTTTGGAACGTGTTTTTGTGTTATCGAGGTCCGAACAAAATTCTGAGACTGGTAATAGTTCTGACATGTCATTTATGACTTGCTCGCAAAATTTGGTGTCATTCCGAGTAGTATAGGTATGTTTCGGCATGTTGAACGTGAATTCAAGAACTCGAAGTTCAAAGTTTGATTCAATTTAGTTTTGGGGTATGATTCTTAGATTTAGTGTTGTTTCGTACGTTCCGAAGGCTCGAGCGAATCTGTATTATGATTTAGAACTTGTTGATATATTTGGACGGGGCCTCGGGTGGGCCCTGATGCCACTCGAACATCACGCGAGGAAACCAAAGCTCTAAAAGAGCTGTTGGTGCATCAGATCTGGTGCAACTGCACCTATGAAGGACCAGCCGCAGGTGCGAAACCGCAAAAGCGGTCGAAGCCTCGCAGGTGCGGCTTTAGAGGAGCTGCCCAATTTTCGCAGGTGCGGGCCTTTTCCCACAGAAGTGGAGCCGCAGGTGCGGGCTCCATTCCGCAGATGCGACCCCTGGCCTTCTGCTCTTCTTTCGCAGGTGCGTGCACTGGCTCGCAGATGCGAGGCCACAGGTTCGATCCTCGAGTCGCAGGTGCGAAAGTCCTGGAAGCAGTGAAGTTGTTTTAAATGCGGGACTTAGACATTTTTAGGCCATTTCTTTCACATTTGGATGATTTGGGGAGCTCTCAAAGGGGAGATTCGACCTAGCATCGTGAGGTAAGTTAATTCCTACTTAAAAGTGAGATTTATATTTGAGTTTTCGGTAGATTAACACACAAAAATTTTGGAAAACATGGGTTTAGAGTAAAAACTTAGGGTTTTGAGAAAAATAGGATTTAAACAATAAATTTGTTATGGAATCATGCAAAAACTATATAATATTGGTCCTTAGGTTATGGGTAACTATTTCCCTTGAAAATTTCCGGAATCCAAACATGTGAGCCCGGGGGTATATGCTAGGAATTTTGCAAACTAGGTTGGGCTAACCATTTAAATAGGATAATTGTGGACTTTTGAACATAGATTGATTTATTTATATAATGTTTGACTAATTTCAAGATCTTGGGCGGCGAATTTGGAGATTCGGGTGCATTCTTGACCCAGGAAGTTAGCTTGAAACAAGGTAAGTCTCCTTTCTAACCTTGTAAGAGGGAATTGTCCCCGTAGGTGAAATAATGAATTATATGCTACTATTCGTGGGGGGATATGCACGCACGAAGTGACGAGAGTCCGTGCGTAGCTACTATTATGTTTATGTCAGGGGAGTTTAGGATCCACAAGCATGCTCTACATGTCGAATCTTGTAATCTAAATGACAAAAATTTAGAATTTCTTGTCATCATCGAATTATTTAAATGGACATCTAAGGGGGTCACTTATCATCATTTAATTTATTGGTTTTTAATTGGAAGAATATTCCAAAATAAACCCTGATTTTCTGTTGAATGCGTCTATATATGAGTACCTGAGTCGCATGTATAATTCGCGAGTGGGGTAACTCTATTATTAATTTTGACTGCGTCGCATGTACGATTCGCGAGCGGGAGTAATAGATGCATCTATGGTTCATGTCGTTCGACCCTTCGGCAGTGCACATTTATTATTTCGTGTGACCGGCCGTACGTTCGCGACATGTTATGTACTTGCTAATTGTTTAGTATTTCTGTGGTTGTTTAACTGTTAATTACCCTGGAAAATAATTAACAACCTGTACGGTAGGGAATTCGACATATAAAGATATCTGTAGGGAGATTTGATGTTCCTGCCTTTACTACTTATTCATAATATGCTATTCTTGCTTAGCATTATATTTAAACGTATTATTTTGGCCCTAGTAAGTGTCACGTCGACCTCTCGTCACTACTTCTTCGAGATTAGACTGGATACTTACTGGGTACATATTGTTTATGTACTCATGATACGCTTTTGTACTTAATTGTACAAGTTCTGAGGTAGGTGCATCTGGTTACCAATCCGGAGCTCGTCCCTGATTTCACGTGGTTCGAGGCTTCACAGTGAGTTTCTTCTCTTGATGCCGTTCAGCAGCACTCTGGAGTCTCTCTTTTGCTATTATGTCTACCTCTTCTTAGACAGTAGGATAGTTCTTTTATTCTTTTTTATTCTACTCTACTAGATGCTTGTAGACTTGTGACACTAGTTCCTGGCACACACATTGGTAGACTATTCTTTTGGTGGTGTAATTAATTAAAGTTGTCTTTTGGTCTTCGAAATCTAATTGTCCTACTATGTGTTATAGTCCATGCGTAGAGGCCAAATTATTTTGGAAATGTGGGAAATTTTTAGTAAAAACAAACTAGACTCACTAGATGATTAGTGTCGGCTTGCCTGACAGTGGTGTTGGGTGCCATCGCGACCTATATTATGATTTGGGTCATGACAACATGGTATTAGAGCCCTAAGTTCACGTAGGTCTCACGAGTTAGCCCAATAGAGTCTTACGGGTCGATACATAGACGTCTGTATTTATCTTTGGGAGGCTATAAGGTGTTAGGAAATCTCTCTTTATTCATCTTCTATCGTGCAGTTGATGGTATGCTAAATCTCACTCTTCTATTCTCTCGCAGATGGTGAGGATGCGCACGGCCGATATTCCAGAACCGGGAGGGGCCGCTAACCCCACCGTCAGAGGCTGTGGCGGAGGTCGGGGGAGGGCACCGGCCTGAGGTAGGGGACGAGGGCGTCCTAGAGCTGCCCCATTTACACCGCTAGTGGATCCAGCAGAGGATCCTATCACTGAGGAGCAAGGCGAGGCGCCCGCAGCACATCCTGTCCAGTTGGACTTCATGACGGTGCCGAGATTTCAGGAGGTTATGGGTCGTATGATGCGGTTCATGGATACTCTGACTCAGGCTGGTTTATTTCCAGCGGACCCGGCCACTTCTCAGGCAGGAGGGGGAGCACAGACCCCTACTGCCCAGGCCGCAAGACGTGCAGCAACAGTTTATCAGACCCCGGGTACACTGCCCACGGATGGGGTTCAGCCAGTAGCAGCAACAGCTCCTGAGCCCAGACCTGCTGCGGACGACGATCCGCAGAAGTTATTAGATAGATGGACCAGACTGCACCCTCCTATCTACGGAGGTGAGCGTCATGAGGATATCAGGATTTTATTGACAGGTGCAGGGACAGACTGCATAACATGAGGATACTGGATTCCCATGGAGTTGACTTTACTACTTTCCAGCTAGAAGGAAGGGCCCGTAGGTGGTGGCAGTCTTACGTTCTTGGCAGACTGACGGATTCTCCTCCTATCACTTGGGAGCAGTTGAGTTAGCTATTCCTGGACAGGTATATTCCACTCTCTGAGAGGGAAGAGATGCGGTATCAGTTTGAGCAGCTACATCAGGCTCAGATGTCAGTGACCGACTACGAGGCTAGGTTTTCTAAGATGTCTCATCATGCACTTATGATACTTCCTACTGACGCAGAGAGAGTGTGGAGATTTGTAGCTAGTTTGCACTCATGTATTAGGGCCAACATGGCCTGAGAAGTGGAGATGGGGACTCCTTATCATCTGGTAGTATAGATTGCTCGCAAGATTGAGTGTTATCGATTGAGGAGAAGAGAGCAGGGACAGCAGGGTAAGAGAGCTCGATTTTCTGGGGATTTCAGAGGTGCTCCAGCTAGGGGCAAAGGTTAGTTTGGTAGGGGCTAGCCCAGAAGGCCTCCATATTCAGCAACCTCACTACCTCCTCGAGGTGCTCCGGTGAGGCCATATTTCAGCACGATGCGGAAGAATTCTTATCGCCCACTAGCCATTCAGGGTTCCTCCGGCGCGTATTCTGGTCATCAGGGATCTTCCAGCTCGTATTTCAGTGTTATGCCAGAGATTTCATACCGCCCTCCAGCTATTCAGAGTTCTTCTTCAGGGAAGCAGGCTATGGTGCCGAGAGATTGCTATGAGTGTGGGGATCTAGGTCACCTGAAGAGGACTTGTCCCAGGCTTTGGGGCAATACAATACAGCCGAGTCACCATCCCGTGGTTACAGCACCGGCAGTCCAACCACCCAGAGGTGGAGGGCAGACTGGTAGAGGTCGTCCTAGAGGTGGAGGCCAGACAGGGGGAGCTCGGCCAGCTCCTGCCCATTCAGGTGGAGGTCAGTCATCCAGTGCTCCAGCCAGATTCTATGCTTTCCCGGCCAGACCAGATGCAGTGGCCTCAGATGCCGTGATCACAGGTATTATTTCGGCATGCGGTAGAGATGCATCGATATTATTTGATCCATGATCCACTTATTCATACGTTTCAGTCCTATTTGCTCATTTCATGGATATTCCTCGTGAGTCCTTGGGTACTCCTATTTATGTGTCCACTCCTGTGGGCGATTATGTGGTTGTGGACTGGATTTATCGGTCCTGTGTGGTTATATTATGTGGGTTCGATACTAGAGCGGACCTTTTGTTACTTGACATGACTGATTTTGAGGTCATCTTGGGCATGGATTGGTTATTCCCTTATCACGCTGTCCTAGATTGCCATGCCAAGACGGTTACTCTGGCCATGCCTGAGTTGCCGAGATTGGAATGGAGAGGTTCCTCAGTCAGTGCAGCCAGCCGGGTTGTTTCTTTCCTGAAGGCTCGACGCATGGTCGAGAAGAGTTGTTTGGCTTATCTTGCTTATGTGCGGGACACCATCACCGAGTCTCCGACGATTGATTCAGTGCCAATAGTTTGAGAGTTTGCTGATGTATTTCCTTCAGACCTTCCCGGCATGCCACTAAATCGTGACATTGATTTTTGCATTGACATAGCTCCAGGAACCCAGCTATATCTATTCCCCCATACCGTATGGCTCAGAAGGAATTAAAGGAATTGAAAGAACAACTTGAGGAGTTGCTAGCTAAGGGGTTTATCAGACCGAGTGTATCGCCTTGGGGTGCTCTAGTGTTATTTGTGAAGAAGAAGGATGGGACTATGCGGATGTGTATTGACTACCGCCAGTTGAACAAAGTCACTATCAAGAACAAGTACCCGTTGCCGTGTATCGATGATTTGTTTGACCAGTTGCAGGGTGCTCAGGTGTTTTCTAAGATTCACTTGAGATCAGGGTACCATCAGCTGAAGATTCGGGACTTGGATGTTCCGAAGACTTCCTTCCATACGAGATGGTCATTACGAGTTCCTGGTGATGTCCTTTGGGTTGACTAATGCCCCCGCAGAATTTATAGATTTGATGAACAGGGTGTTCAGGCCTCATATTGATTCTTTTGTTATTGTCTTCATTGATGACATTTTGATCTACTCACGCGGCCTGGGGGAGCACGAGCAGCATTTGAGAGTGGTGCTCCAAACTTTCGAAAACAAAAGTTGTACGCTAAGTTCTTCTAAGTGTGAGTTCTAGTTAGATTCTGTGGAATTCTTGGGACACGTGGTATCTCGAGAGGGTATCAAGGTGGATCTTAAGAAGATTGAGGCAGTTCAGAATTGGCCACACCCTACTTCAGCGACAGAGATCAGGAGCTTCTTGAGACTGGCAGGTTATTATCGCCGGTGTGTGGAGGGTTTTCGTCCATTACAGCCCCTCTGACTAGATTGACCTAGAAGGGTGCCCCATTCCAATGGTCCGATGAGTGTGAGGAGAGCTTTCAGAAGCTCAAGATATCCTTGATCACAGCACCAGTTCTGGTGTTGCCTTCCGGTTCAGGGATGTATAAAGTTTATTGCGACGCTTCACGTGTTGGTTTGGGATGTGTATTGATGCAGGAGGGGCGAGTTATTACATATGCTTCATGTCAGCTAAAGGTTCATGAGAAGAATTACCCTGTGCATGATTTAGAGTTGGCGGCGATTGTTCATGCTCTTAAGATTTGGAGGCACTACTTGTATGGGGTGCCTTGTGAGGTTTATACAGACCACCGCAGTTTGTAGCACTTGTTCAAGCATAGGGATCTTAATTTGGGGCAGCGTAGATGGCTTAAGTTGTTGAAGGATTATGACATTACTATTCTTTATCATCCGGGCAAGGCGAATGTGATTGCAGATGCCTTAAGCATGAAGGCGGAGAGTATGGGTAGTTTGGCTTTCATTTCAGCAGAGGAGAGACCTCTAGCTTTGGACATTCAATCCTTGGCTTATCGCCTGGTGAGGTTGGACCTTTCAGAGCCCAGCCTGGTTCTTGCACGTGTTGTTGCTCAGTCTTCATTATTGTGGGAGATCAAGGCTCGGCAGTTTGATGATCCGCACTTGGCAGTCTTCTGAGAGACGGTGTTATAGGGTGGTGCCAAGAAGGTTTCTATTGGCGAGGATGGTGTTCTGAGACTTTAGGGTCGCTTATGTGTTCCTAATGTTGACAGTCTGAGGGAGAGGATTCTAGGGGAGGCACACAATTCCCGGTATTCTATTCATCCTGGTGCTACGAAGATGTATCGTGACCTGAGGCAGCATTACTGGTGGAGGCGGATGAAGAAGGACATAGTAGAGTATGTGGCTAGATGTCTAAATTGCCAGCAGGTTAAGTATGAGCACTAGAGGCCAGGATGCCTACTTCAGCAGATGCCTATACCTGAGTGGAAATAAGAGCGCATCACTATGGACTTCGTAGTTGGGTTGCCTCGGACCTTGCGGAAGGTTGATGCGGTTTGGGTTATTGTGGACAGGTTGACCAAGTCGGCACATTTCATTCCAGTAGCTACTACTTATACTTCAGAGAGGTTGGCCCAGATCTACACTCGGGAGATAGTCCGGTTGCACGGTGTGCCTGTGTCCATTATATCAAATCGAGGTCCTCAGTTCACCTCGCACTTCTGGAGAGCAGTACAGAGTGATTTAGGCACCGGGGTAGAGCTCAGCACAGCATTCCATCCTCAGACCGACGGGCAGTTGGAGCGAACAGTCCAGATATTGGAGGACATGCTCAGAGCATGTGTGATTAACTTTGGAGGGTAGTGGGACCAGTTCTTGCCCTTGGCCGAGTTTGCTTATAATAACAGTTATCAGTCCAACATTGAGATGGCTCCATTTGAGGCCTTGTATGGTCAGCGATGTCGTTCTCCCATCGGGTGGTTTAAGCCCGACGAGGCTAGGTTATATGGCACCGATCTGGTGAAGGATGCTTTGGAGAAAGTAAAGTCAATTCAGGAGAGGCTTCACACAGCACTGTCCAGACAGAAGAGTTACGCGTATCAGAAGGCGCATGATGTATCATTTATGGTCCGCGAGAAGGTACTGTTGAAAGTCTCGCCGATGAAGGGTATTATGAGGCTTGGAAAGAAGGGCAAGTTGAGCCCAAGGTTTATAGGACCATTTGAGGTGTTGAGGCGAGTTGGGGAGATTGCTTATGAGATCGCTTTACCTCCCAGTTTATCACGAGTTCATCCGGTCTTTCATGTGTCCATGCTCCGGAGGTACCATGCCGACTTCTCTCACGTGATAGACTTCAGCACCATTCAGCTAGACGAGAGATTGGGTTATGAGGAGGATCCAGTTGCTATCATTGACACGCAGGATCACCAGTTGAGGTCCAAGAGGGTTTTCGTCGTAAAAGTATAGTGGAGGGGCCAACCAGTCGAGGAGGTGACTTAGGAGTCCGAGGAGAACATGCGGAGCAGATATCCACACTTATTCAGCACTCCAAGTATGATTCTAGACTCGTTTGAGGACGAACGTTTGTTTAAGGGGTGGAGAATGTAACAACATGACCGGTCGTTTGGTGTTCTATAACCCCGTGCCCCTAAATGAGACCTCCTGTATTTTCTTTTACTGATTTATAACTTGCGGGGATGGTTGGTTCGGTATTTGGAGGAGTTTGGGGTGGTATAGGAACACTTAGTTCCTTAAGGTTGTCCTTAAAGGCCAAGTTTGACTTCGGTCAACATTTTTAGTAAATGACCCCGGAAGCAAGATTTGAAAGTTCCAGTAGATTAGTATGACGATTTCGGACTTGAGCGTATGTTCGGAACGGGTTTCGGATGACCCGAGAGTGTTTCGGCGCCAAATAGTGAAATATGGTTCCATAAGTTCAAAAATTGAGGTTTGGAACGTGTTTTTGTGTTATTGAGGCCCGAATGGAATTCCGAGACCGGGAATAGTTCTGACATGTCATTTATGACTTGCTCGCAAAATTTGGTGTCATTCCGAGTAGTATAGGTATGTTTCGGCATGTTGAAAGTGAATTCAGGAACATGAAGTTTAAAGTTTGATTCGATTTAGTTTTGGGGTATGATTCTTATATTTAGCGTTGTTTCGGACGTTCCGAAGGCTCGATCGAATCCGTATTATGATTTAGACTTGTTGGTATATTTGGACGGGGCCTCGGGTGGGCTTGGATGCCATTCGGACATCACGCGAGGCAAACCAAGCTCTAAAAGAGCTGCTGGTGCATCAGATCTGGTGCAACTGCACTTGCGAAAGACCAGCCGCAGGTGTGAGACCGCAGAAGCGGTCGAAGACTCACAGGTGCGGCTTTAGAGGAGCTGCCCAATTTCCGCAGATGCGGGCCTTTTCCCGCAGAAAAGGAGCCGCAGGTGCAGGCTTCGTTCCGCGGGTGCGACCCCTGGCCTTCTGCTCCTCTTCCGCAGGTGCGGACACTGGCTCGCAGATGCAAAACCGCAGGTGCGATCCTCGAGCCGCAGGTGCGAAAGTCCTGGAGGCAGTGAAGTTGTTTTAAATTCGGGACTTAGACATTTTTAGGCCATTTCTTTCACATTTGGACGATTTGGGGACCTTTCAAAGGGGAGATTCGACCTAGCATCGTGAGGTAAGTTAATTCCTACTTAAAAGTTAGATTTATACTTGAGTTTTGGGTAGATTAACACACAAAAATTGTGAAAATCATTGGTTTAGAGTAAAAACTTAGGGTTTTGAGAAAAATAGGATTTAAACAAGAAATTTGTTATGGAATCATGCAAAACTTTATAATATTGATCCTTAGGTTATGGGTAACTATTTCCCTTGAAACTTTCCGGAATTCAAACATGTGGGCCCGAGGGTATATTCTAGGATTTTTGCAAAGTAGGTTGGGGTAACCATTTAATTTGGAGAATTGTGGACTTTTGAACATAGATTGATTTATTTATATAATTTTTGGCTAGTTTCAAGATCTTAGGCGACGAATTTGGAGATTCGGGCGCATTCTTGACCCGCGAAGTAGGCTTGAAACGAGGTAAGTCTCCTTTCTAACCTTGTAAGAAGGAATTATCCCCGTAGATGAAATAACAAATTATATGCTACTATTCGTGGGGGGTTACGCACGCACGAAGTGACGAGATTCCGTGCGTAGCTACTATTATGTTTATGTCAGCGAAGTTTAGGATCCACAAGCATGCTTTACGTGTTGTATCTTGTAATCTAAATGACAAAAATTTAGAATTTCTTGGCATCATCGAACTATTTAAATGGACATCTAAGGGGGTCACCTATCATCTTTTAATTTATTGGTTTTTCCTTGGAAGAATATTCCCAAATAAACCCCTGATTTTCTGCTTAATGCATGTATATATGAGTACCTGAGTCGCATGTATAATTCGCGAGCGGATAACTCTATTATTTATTTTGATCGCTTCGCACATACGATTCGCGAGCGGGGGTAATAGATGCATCTATGGTTCGTGCCGTTCGACCCTTCAACAGTGAACATTTATTATTTCATTGGACCGGCCGTACGTTTGTGGCATGTTATGTACTTGCTAATTGTTTAGTATTTTTGTGGTGTTTTAACTGTTAATTACCCTTTGCAACCTGTACGGTAGGGACATGTAAAGATATTTGTAGGGAGATTTGATGTTCCTGTCTTTACTACTTATTCATAATATGCCATTCTGGCTTAGCCTTATATTTAAACGTATTATTTTGGCCCTAGTAAGTGTCAAGTCGACCCCTTGCCACTACTTCTTTGAGATTAGACTGGATACTTACTGGGTACATATTGTTTATGTACACATGCTACGCTTTTGTACTTAATTGTACAGGTTCTGAGGTAGGTACATCTGGTTACCAATTCGGAGCTCGTCCCTGATTTCACGCGGTTCGAGGCTTCACGATGAGTTTCTTCTCTTGATGCCGTTCAGCAGCACTCTGGAGTCTCTCTTTTGCTATTCTGTCTACCTCTTCTTAGACAGTAGGATAGTTCTTTTATTCTTTTTTATTCTACTCTACTAGATGCTTGTAGACTTGTGACACTAGTTCCTGGCACATACATTGGTAGACTATTCTTTTGATGGTGTAATTAATTAAAGATGTCTTTTGGTCTTCGAAATCTAATTGTCCTACTATGTGTTATAGTCCATGCGTAGAGGCTAAACTATTTTGGAAATGTGGGAAATTTTTAGTAAAAACAAACTAGACTCACTAGATGATTAGTATCGGCTTGCCTGACAGCGGTGTTGGGCACCATCGCGACCTATATTAGGATTTGGGTCGTGACAACATGGTATTAGAGCCCTAGGTTCACGTAGGTCTCACGAGTTACGGGAAAACCCAATAGAGTCTTGCGGATCGGTACGGAGACGTCTGTATTTATCTTTGGGAGGCTATAAGGTGTTAGGAAATCTCTCTTTATTCATCTTCTATCGTGCAGTTGATGGTATGCTAAATCTCACTCTTCTATTTTCTCGCAGATGGTGAGGACGCGCACGGCCGATATTCCAGAACCGGGAGGGGCAGCTACCCCCAGTTACACCGCTAGTGGATCCAGCAGAGGATCCTATCACTGAGAAGCAGGGCGAGGCGCCCGCAGCACATCCTGTCCAGTTGGACTTCATGACGGCGCCGAGATTTCAGGAGGTTATGGGTCGTATGATGCGGTTCATGGATACTCTGACTCAGGCTGGTTTATTTCCAGCGGACCCGGCCACTTCTCAGGAAGGAGGGGAGAACAGACCCCTACTACCCAGGCCGCAGGACGTGTAGCAGCAGTTTATCAGACCCCGGGTACACTGCCCACGGATGGGGTTCAGCCAGTAGCAGCAGCAGCTCCTGAGCCCAGACCTGCTGCGGACGGCGATCCGCAGAAGCTATTCGATAGATGGACCATACTGCACCCTCCTATCTACGGAGGCGAGCGTCATGAGGATATCAGGATTTTATTGACAGATGCAGGGACAGACTGCACAACATGAGGATACTGGATTCCCATGGAGTTGACTTCACTACTTTCCAGCTAGAGGGCAGGGCCCGTAGGTGGTGGCAGTCTTTCGTTCTTGGTAGACCGGCGGATTATCCTCCTATCACTTGAGAGCAGTTCACTCAGCTATTCCTGGATAGGTATATTCCACCCTCTGAGAGGGAAGAACTGCGGTATCAGTTTTGAGCAGCTAGAGTAGTGTCAGATGTTAGTGACCGACTATGAGGCTAGGTTTTCTTAGTTGTCTCGTCATGCACTTATGATACTTCCTACTGACACAGAGAGAGTGCGGAGATTTGTAGCTGGGTTGCACTCAGGTATTAGGGCCAACATGACCCGAGAGGTGGTTGCGTTCACGATGAGTAAAGACCTGGGCAGCAGTATTAAAAATCCAAATCGAGGGTTTGAACCCATTTCTCATATTTTGTGCTAGAGACCACGGGATTAGGCGATTTTTGAAGGATTTTTCAGAGAATTGATCGGGGTAAGTATTTCTCACTTGGTTTTGGTCTAACTCCACTATGTCTTTAATTCATCATTTAATTTGTGATTTGAGGTGGAAATTGGGTGAAAAGTGGAAGAAAGTTTGGGAAATTCTTTTGGGGATTTGAATGGGCATTTGAGGTCGGATTTCGATGAATTTGATATGGGTAGACTCGTGAGTGAATAAGGATTCTAGTTTTTTGATTTTTATCGAATTCCTAGACGTGGTCTTGGGGGTCGGGTTTGGCCAATTTCGGGATTTTTGATGTAATTCGAATTATTTTTGAGTGGGCTTTGTTCCTTTAGCATATATCGATGATATAATACTGACTTTGGTTAGATTCGGGGTGATTTGTGGCCGAGCTGAGCGGCAAGAGCATTGCGAGGTAGAGTTTTGGCTCTATTAAGGTAAGTAACGCTTCCAAACTTGGTTTTGAGGGTTCGAAACCCCGAACTACGTGTTATGTGGTTAGAATTTAGTGACGCACATACCAAGTGATGGGTGTGCAGGCGTGCACTGTGAGACTTGTGACCTGGTTCATTCTATGGCACCATTTAGTGGTTCTTTCTTTTTGATATTGGTGCTTCTATCAATGTGATTAAAGTAAACATGTTGGAAATCATGCTAGATATTATGTTAAGGCTTCAGCTGATATTGTTGAGACCCGAGTGGTCATTTATTGTTGTCATCTCATGTATTTTATTGATATTATATACTCAGTCCTGTCATAGCATATCATATCATATCCCATCTCGGTAATTGTTGATTTGCACGTTATATCATTGATTCGGGCTAGTTCATGCATTATAAGCCCATGTGAGCAAGACTGGAGAGTGATGACTGTTGATAACCAATTTTTCCTCAAAATTATTTTTTCAAATTCGTATATATACCTTCAAAATCACTTTTATAATGATTGACATTTTTCCATGAATTTTCCATATTTTTATCAAAATATTTCCCATTTATTTGATATTTTTATTCAATAATTATCCATAAATTATGTTATAAATAATTTCAAAATATTTTCCAACTCAACATCTTGCTTTTAATCCTATTTTAGCCCATTAGGATTTGATTATTTCCCAAATTAGCCAATATTGTCATTATTTAGCTAATTTTAACAATTTTTGCAATAATAGCACAAATGCACACTTATATCGTTTTAAAATCTATAACTGATCATTTTTATATTTTTATACTAGTTGATCATCTCAATTTCATTTATTTGGTCTTAATTATATTTTACACAATTATTAGTTATTTTAATTAATTAATTATCCTATTTTTATGGGTGTTTAATATCTAGCCACCTTTTATTTAAAAACTAGCCTAAATTGAATCCTAGCCGGGCTAACGTGTCAAACCTAGCCGGGCTAACGTGTCGTCCGCACAATAGCCTTTAAGATAGCCTCGTCCAAAGTCCATTGGGTTTCCCTTGAACCCAAATGGACGCCTTCACATTCTATGCATTTATATGGAGAATTAAATGCTCATGCTAATTATTGATGTTAAATAGTCGAGTCTGGTGGGGGTAAGGGCCTAACCTATTTGTTTTGCAGAAATGAGGCACGAGGTCCCCAGATTAGGCATGGTCACCAATATCCACCCCAAACTACTAAACTGGTGGGAGGATCTTCACTCCAGTGACAAAACAGTTGTCAGAAAACACTTGGGCAACCTGCCCTCTCTTCTGGACATTCAGCCTAACAACACGATGATAGAAGCTGCTACCATGTTCTGGGACTGTGAGCGGTCGTTCTTTCGCTTTGGAAACAATGAGATGATGCCATTGTTAGAGGAAATAAGAGGGTTAGCTGGTTTAGCTTGGGAGTCTCCGTGGTTATTTATGCTTGAACACCGTAAAGGCCGAAGTTTTCTCAAGATGATGGGGCTAAAGAAAAATCCAGAATTTGTCTGCTTAGAAGACTCATACATCCCCTTTGACTATTTGTACGAGATGTATGGTCGTAGCCAGTCTTACCGCACTTATCAGGAAGAGTTCGCCCTTACTTCTCTGGGGCATATTCACCGCTTGATATTCGTCTTTATAGAATGCTTCTTGAGTATGATGGTGTTTCCCAACAAAGAAAGAAAGAATCCACACCAGGTTGTCTATGGTTACCAAGACTCTGATGGAAGGGGTTGACAAGCAGGACTTCAGTATCGTGCCAATGATCATTGTTGATATGTACCGAGCCTTGGAAAAGTGTCAACGAGGGGAAAAACATTTCGAGGGTTACAATATGTTACTCCAGTTGTGCCTCACTGAGCATTTGAAAAAGGGCGACTACCGTCAGGACACCCATAGGAGAGTTTGGGATGATCATATTTCTTTCCATCATCCAAAGCATATGAACTACATCCCCGACATGTTTGCTCAGCCAGAAAATGCCAATGGATGGGCTGAGTTGCTAGGGAACTTGACCGAGGATTAGATTCATTGGATGTTTGAGTGGTTCCCAACCGACGAGTTCATCATCCGAACTCGAGACCCCTGTTTCTATTATTGATTGGTCTAAGAGGGACGTATCCTTACGTCCCTATCCGAGTCATGAGGCAGGCAGGAAGGAAGCAAGTGGTACCAAGGTCGAAAAGATGAGTCATCTCAGAGCAGATTTCCAAAATGACGGCACCCCTCATAAGTGCCAAGCTCAGCATTTTTGGCACTGCAAGGTCCGGTTAGAAAAGGACACTATTGAACCCGACAAGTATCATGCTGGTTACTCTCCTTATTATCTGGGATGGTTGGAAGATAACTGGGGTGGAAGTATCGAGCCAGGGTTTGCTCAAGGCCACAGGGTCATAGATGAGAGGGCCGAGGCAACGACTAGACTCAACCAGTTGCGCAAGAGGCTCGGTGATTGTGAAGAAGATCATCACAATATACACGAGGCCAACAAGAAGCTGATAGAGGAATGGAAAGACATGGCCATCACCTCCACCTAGAGGCTAGCACACTTGGAGCGAGGCATAGTCGACTTAGAGGAGAAGTTCATTAGGAGGATCGAGACCTGTTAGAAGACCGAGGGAGCCGAAGGAGGAATTCTAGCCAAGACCTACTTGCTGCTGGGACTCCGCGAGATGGGGACACTGATCAAGGCAAGCAGAGATGCCGAGTATGGGGAAGGTCCTTTTGGGACCAACTAATTAGGATTGTCTTTACTTTGCCTTATGATGTAATAAGGCCCCTGGCCATTAGTGAAGTTTTATATTTTTTGCAAATCAACTTTTCGCTAGGCCTACCTCGGGCACAAAGAGGTCCCCAACTTAGGACACGCTTTACAGTTCTGCCTTATGTGTTTAAATACTGCAATGTTTCTTTTATGATCCTCACTAACTTCATTACTTTTTCGTTTTTTTTTTCTTTATTTATTATTCCCCTCCCCAAAGGTTGGTTCGTGCATTCTGGCATCATCCGCATACCTCACAAGATCAAAGGGCCCTCCTCCTACTCCTTCTTCTAGTCCTCCCAAAGGAAAAAGCAAGGGTAAAACTAAAATGGCAGAGGCAAGTGGCGTCAAGAAAGACCACAGGGATGAACAGGTTGAGATCGTTGATGGTCGGGGTATTCAGGTTCTGCAATAGGGTATGTCTCCACTGGAGAAGAAGCTGTTGAAGTTCCATGAGGAACTTGACCAAGTCAAGAATTTGGCTCACCTATCACTTTTTCTCAATGTTCCGGATGCCCACTTCCCAAATGCTCCAAACCCCACTTTACCATAAAACACCCCTAAACAACTGAATCACCCCAAAGACCCAGTCCCGCCAGCACAATGCAATGCATGTCACCATAACACTCCACCTCTCCAGGAATAGACAAAAGACCACTTCCAAGCTTACAATTATCCCAATTATGTGGAAACCGTGGCTCATTCCACATCACATACCACTGAGTCTAACGAGAAGGATAGGCTTATCAGGAATTTGACCGAGGAACTCAAGAAGTTGACCAACCAAGTTCAGGGCGTCAAAGGAGTTAGAGGGATTGAGGGGATGAACTATGAAGATCTTCGCATACATCCTGACGTCGAACTGCCCGAGGGGTACAAACCTCCTAAGTTTGAGATGTTTGATGATACTGGTGATCCAAGAGTCCACTTGAGAACTTACTGCGACAAATTAGTTGGCGTGGGAAAAGAAGAAAGAATCTGCATGAAACTCTTCCTGAGGAGTTTCAAAGGAGATGCATTGTCTTGGTACATCGGCCAGGATCCAAAGAAATGGACTAATTGGGTGAGCATGGCAACAAACTTTATGGATCGATTCAGGTTCAACACGGAGAATGCTCCGGATATATTCTACATCCAGAATTTAAAGAAGAAAGCAACGGAAACCTTTCGCGAGTATGCTACTCGTTGGAGGTCAGAAGCTTCCAAGGTTAGGCCAGTCTTAGAAGAGGAACAAATGAAGAAGTTCTTTGTACGAGCTCAGGATCCTCAGTATTACGAACGACTGATGATGGTCGAAGGTCACAATTTCTCTGACATCATCAAGTTGCGAGAGCGAATCGAAGAAGGCATCAAAAGCAGTATGGTTACGAACTTTGAAGCTTTACGGGCTACTACTAAAGCTCTACAGTCTAGTGGTGTGTCCAGAAAAAAGGATGTGGGAGCCGTGATGGTTGAACAACAAGCCAAGTCCCCACCTAAATACCAAGTATATCCAACATCCTCGTTCACATACCAACCAGCTCCAAGTTACCAAGCACACTCACCCACATATCAAGCTCCACCACCCACATATCAGCCTACCTCGCCCAGATACTCCCAACCAGCCCCCGTATACAACGACTACAATTCCCAACCTTTCCACTACCGATCACCACCTACTCGCCAAAACTTCCTAAGACCTCGCCCTAACTTCGACTGTCGCCTCCAAAATGGTATACTGCCATAGCCGAGCCCATTGATCAACTATATGAAAGACTCAAAGCCACAGGCTACGTCACACCCATTCCTACTGCCACCCTTGAAAACCCTTCTCAGTGGATCAACCCAAACAAATCCTGTGCCTACCACTCCGGCATGAAGGGACACACCATCGAGGAATGTCGTTCCTTGAAAGACAAGATACAAACCCTCATAGACAACAAGATCATTGTAGCAAAGGACCCTTCTCCTAATGTTCGCAATAATCCACTGTCGGACCATAAAAGTGGTGTCCATATGATTGAAATAGATGATGATTGGGATCCTGAGGGATCCATTGGGATGATTGCAGAGGGTCATCCGAAGAAGCCTGCAATTACTCTCAACCCAATTGTGGTTCAGATGCAGCCATCTGGGGATGCTGAGGTAAACATGTCCATTCCACTCGAGTTTGAATCGAGACCGCCCGCAAAGGAAAAGTCCCCAGTGCCGATCGAAGTTGAGTTTGTACGGCCACTCGAAGTAGCAGTCCGGCTGCCTATAACATATACTTCTCGGGAATGAGGATGACCACGCCTATTCCAGTGGCAATGTCAACAACACCACCCTTTTACTCAAACTCCATCCCATGGCAGAGTTTACACCCCTGAGGAAGGTCTGAGGAAGCCATTACTGCACAGGGTATGACCAGAACTGGTAGAGTTTACACCCCTGAACATTTGGCTGAATCTAGCAAGCAGGCTGCCAACCGTCCTCCCACCATTGAGACAGGCTCAGACAATTATTGGAGAAAGATCCAAGCCAAAGAGTACTCAATCCTTGACCAGTTGAACAAGACACCAGCCCAGATATCTATCCTTTCTCTATTACAAAATTCTGAGACGCACAGAAGCGCTTTGCTGAGAGTGCTGAGTGAGGCATACGTACCAGACAATATCACTAGAGGGGAGATAGCAAACATGGTGGGCCAGGTTCTGGAAAACCACAAGATTACTTTCCATGAAGTCGAATTGCCGCCCGAGGGGTTAGGACATAATAGAGCACTGTATATCACTGTGCAATGTGAGGACCACTTCATTACAAGGATCTTAATTGATGGGGGTTCCAGCCTCAACATTTGTCCGGTGATCACACTCGAGAAATTGGGCAAAAGTCTGCATGATATAAAAGAAGGAGAGATCAATGTAAAGGCCTTCGATGGTTCGCAGAAGTCCACTATGGGATAAAAAATCTTGTGCTTATAGATGGGGCCAACCTGGTTCGATGTAGACTTCCAGGTGATAGGCGTGCCCGCATCCTACAACTTACTGTTAGGGCGACCTTGGATACACACCACTGGGGTCGTGGCATCAACCCTACATCAAGTGTTTAAGTTTGAATGGAATCATCAAGAGGTAGTCATTCATGGCGACGGTAGCAACCATATCTACGGTCGCCAGACTTTTTTGGTCACTGAGGGGAGAAGGAAGCTGGGTGGATAAATCTACCACAACATTGAACGAGTCAACGCCATTGATAAGGATAAATGGTGGGACAGTAAGATCGAGATCATCTTGAACTGGAAAGGATACGAGCCAGGCAAAGGGCTCGGTAAAAATCTCCAAGGAATAACGAAGCCAATAACACTCAAGAAGCACGGTATCTCTTTCGGGCTAGGGTATGAGTACACTTGGGAGGAATTCAAGAACTGGTCGCCACCATGGCGCAATCCCTATTACTCATTGGAGCAGCCAATACCTCACTTAGAACAAACTTTCCATCCAGCTGATATCATCTACGGTACGGACGAAGAGGAAGCATTAGCGGCAATGAGGGATTTATTTTTGGACGATGAGGACATGGACTGCTGTGTCATTCTTGAAAGAGGGAGGGGAGGAAGGCCCTTCCATACAGGTCGTGAGCAGAGGATCATATCTCAAGAATTGTTCTGTCAGAACGACCAAAGCCCGTCGAGCCTTGAGGTAGCAAGGCTAACAAAACAAGCATTTATTTACAGCTTATTTATTTAAAAGAAAAAAATAATAATAATTTTTCTTCCTTTTCGCATTTTTAATTTCTGCAAGAAAGAGCTCCTATGTTCAAATGATTATTCAATTTATCAAAGCATTTGCAGTTTTTCTATAAATCATATATCTACTTGCTACTGTTTTCCTCCCCATTAGTTTATTTACACAGCATTACTATTACTTATCTTGATGAACCGACGACTATGACATGCAACGAGGCAACGCAACAAACGGATTCCGATTCAGACGAGGATGATATACCTGAGGATATTGTGAAAGAGGTCGAGAACTTTGAGAATAGACCTAAGTCTAACTTGGACGAGACTGAGGTTGTCAACCTGGGAAACGCAGAGAACGTCAAAGAAACACGCATCAGCGTTCATCTGTCGCCATTAGAAAAGGAGGAATATACAGAGTTTTTAAGAGAATATGAGGACATATTCGCCTGGTCGTATGATGACATGACTGGCCTCAGTACATCTATTGTGGCCCACAAGTTGCCAAACGATCCGACATGCCCATCGGTGAAGCAAAAGCTCAGGAAGTTCAAACCAGACATGAGCTTGAAAATCAAATAAGAGGTCAACAAGAAGATCAACGCCAGGGTTCTCTGGGTGGTTGAATACCCGACATGGTTAGCCAACATCGTGCATGTGCCAAAGAAAGATGGGAAGGTTAGAATCTGTGTCAACTACCGGGATCTCAACCGGGCCAGTCCGAAGGATGACTTCCCTTTGCCAAACATACACATCCTGATTGACAACTGCGCCAAGCATGAGATGCAGTCCTTTGTAGATTGTTTTGCTGGCTACCATCAGATTTGGATGGACGAGGAAGATGCTAAGAAAACGGAATTCATTACGCCATGGGGAGTGTATTGTTACAAGATGATGCCATTCGGTCTGAAGAATGCAGGGGCCACCTACATGAGGGCCATGACTACTATATTCCACGATATGATTCACAAGGA
This sequence comes from Nicotiana knightiana, assembly GCA_005239525.1. Lineage (NCBI taxonomy): Eukaryota > Viridiplantae > Streptophyta > Magnoliopsida > Solanales > Solanaceae > Nicotiana > Nicotiana knightiana. The sequence continues at coordinate 25,011 of ML375692.1, forward strand.
GATCGAGGTATATGTGGACGACGTCATCATCAAATCGAGGAAAGCCACTGACCATATGGAAGATCTGAGGAATTTCTTCAATAGGTTAAGGAAATACAATTTGAAACTTAACCCTGTAAAGTGTGCATTCGGGGTTCCTGCTGGCAAGTTACTAGGGTTCATTGTCACTCGCCAAGGAATAGAACTGGATCCATCAAAGGTCAAAGCCATCCAAGAATTGCTGCCGCCAAAGAACAAGAAGGATGTTATGAGTTTCCTGGGGAGGCTCAATTACATCAGCCGGTTCAAAGCCCAGTCTACCGTCATTTGTGAACCAATTTTCAAGATGCTGAAAAAGGATGCTGCAACCAAATGGACCGATGATTGTCAAAAGGCCTTCGATAGAATCAAGGAGTACCTCTCAACACCACCAGTCCTGGTACCACCTGAGCCAGGTAGACCTCTGTTACTTTACCTTGTTGTGTTAGATGAAGCTTTCGGTTGCGTTCTTGGTTAACATGACGAAACAGGAAGGAAAGAGCAGGCCATTTACTATCTTAGCAAGAAATTCACTCCATATGAAGCTCGGTACTCTTTATTGGAACGCACTTGCTGTGCTCTGACTTGGGTCGCACAAAAGTTGAGGCATTATTTCTGTGCATATACAACGTACCTCATATCAAGGATGGATCCGTTGAAATACATCTTTCAGAAGCCCATGCCTACTGGCAAACTGGCCAAATGGCAAATCCTGTTAAGTGAGTTCGACATTATTTACGTGAATCATAAGGCGGTCAAGGGACAAGCATTAGCAGATCATCTTGCTGAAAATCCTGTGGACGGGAAATACGAACCATTAAAAACATATTTTCCCGATGAAGAAGTGTCATTCGTAGGAGAGGACATTGCAGAATCCTACGATGGTTGGAGGATGTTTTTTGATGGGGCTGAAAACTTCAAAGGCGTAGGTATTGGGGCAATCTTAATATCATAAACCGGTCAGCACTATCCAGTATCCGCCAAACTCAGGTTCCCCTGCACCAACAACATGGCTGAATATGAGGCCTGCATCTTGGGGCTCAATTTGGCCATCGACATGAGCGTTCAGGAGTTACTAGTGATTGGTGATTCAGACCTATTGATACACCAAGTACAAGGAGAATGGGCGACCAAGAATTCCAAGAAAATGTCATATCTACATCGTGTACATGAGTTGAGAAAGAGGTTCACAAAGATAGAGTTCCGGCACGTCCCCAGAATCCAGAATGAGTTCGCTGATGCATTGGCTACCTTGTCATCTATGATCCAGCATCCAGCCAAGAATTTCATCGATCCCATCCCAGTGAGAATCCACAACCAGCCGGCCTACTGCGCCCATGTTGAAGAAGAAGCAGATGGAAAGCCTTGGTTTTATGATATCAAGGAGTACTTGGCAAAGGGAGAATATCCAGAACTTGCAAACGCTACTCAGAAACGTACACTTCGAAGGTTGTCAAACAAGTTCTTTCACAGCGGAGGAATCCTGTATAGGAGGACTCCTGATTTGGGTTTACTAAGGTGTGTTGAAGAAAAAGAAGCAACAAAACTATTGGAGGAGATACATGCTGGTACATGCGGTCTCATATGAACGGGTTTGTTCTAGCAAAGAAGATACTTCGGGTCGATTATTTCTGGATGACCATGGAAACGGATTGCGTCAAGTATGTCCGGAAGTGCCATCGTTGTCAGATACATGGGGATATGATAAAGGTACCTCCGAGTGAGCTTAATGCAACAAGTTCCCCATGGTCGTTCGCCGCCTGGGGGATGGATGTTATCGGACCAATCGAGCCTGCCGCCTCCAACAGACACAAGTTTATTTTGGTTGCCATTGATTACTTTACCAAATGGGTCGAAGCAGCATCTTACAAAGCAGTTACTAAGAAAGTCATGGCCGACTTTGTCTGCGATCGCATAATTTGTCGATTCGGAGTTCCAAAGTCAATCATTACCGACAATGGTTCCAACCTCAACAGTGACCTGATGAGAGCCATGTGTGAAACCTTCAAGTTCAAACACAAAAATTCCACAGCATACAGACCTCAGATGAATGGAGTCGTTGAGGCTGCCAACAAGAATATCAAGAAAATATTGCAAAAGATGATAGAGAAGCATAAGCAATGGCATGAGAAGCTGTCATTCGCCTTACTAGGATATCGCACCACAGTCTGCACATCAACTTGGGAAACTCCTTACATGTTGGTTTATGGTACAGAAATCGTTATTCCTGCCGAGGTCAAAATTACATTCCTGAGAATCATACAAGAAGCCGAACTCAACAATGCAGAGTGGGTACGAAGCTGTTATGAGCAATTGGCCATAGACGAAAAAAGAATGAACGCAGTTTGTCATGGTCAGCTATATTAGAACAGAATGACCAGAGCCTTCAACAAGAAAGTCAAGCCGAGACGCTTCACACCGGGGTAGCTGGTGTTAAAAAAGATCTTTCCTCACCAAGACGAAGCAAAAGGGAAATTCTTTCCCAATTGGCAAGGCCCGTACATGGTTCACCGAGTGTTGACAGGAGGAGCACTCATACTTGCAGAAATGGATGGAGAAATCTGGACAAAGCCAATCAACTCAGATGCAGTCAAGAGCTACTATGTGTAACTTTCATGCTTTTATCAAATGTTGTAATTGAACTACGCCTGACCTGATTCCCGTTTAAGAGGGGATACGTAGGCAGCCCTATGGTTCGGTCACATTTTAATAAAATTTCATTTCCCCACGAATGGAAACTGGGGCAGAATTTTTAGAGGGACCTCAAAATTCCGAAGCAAATGCAGTCGAGAACTGCACAAGCAACAGCCAGAAGAATTCACCCACCAAGCTGGAGTAGAATTTTGAGGAGGACCCTCAAAATTCCATAGCAAGAGAGGTCGCAATGCCTTGAACCGCGTCGTGATCGTCGGTTCATCAAAAATTATCATTACTTTAAATTATATGTTATGTTAAAACCATGCATATTTGCTTTCTCAAAATGACAGCTTGTTTAGCAACGCTACCCCTGTGATATGAACAACAAAGTCCGCGTTGTCAAGCAGACAGGCTGAGCCGAGCCAGTGGGAATGCGAACTAACCTCCCTTTTACAGTACTCACAATTTTTCTTTGGATGCAGGCACCAAGACGGCGAAAGCCCAGAACACATTACTATCTTCTCAAGATGCATATTTCTTAAGGACACGCTCTCTAGCTCGTCACACATGTCGACGCTTACTATCATCTCAAACAACGGTTATTCACCACAATCATATCACCGTAGTTTATCATCAGCTAAGAACTCTTACTGTCGTTTATTTTCCTGCACTGCATAAGGCTACCATTCTGCCTTCCGAGGTTCCACGCTACCTCCCCTGCATTTTATTTCCTGCACTGCATAAGGCTACCATTCTGCCTTCCCCTTGCATTTTATTTCCTGCACTGCATAAGGCTACCATTCTGCCTTCCGAGGTTCTACGCTACCTCCCCTGCATTTTATTTCCTGCATTGCATAAGGCTACCATTCTACCTTCTGAGGTTCTATGCTACCTCCTCTGCATTTTACTTCATTGCATTGCATAAGGCTACCATTCTGCCTTCCGAGGTTCTACGCTACCTCCCCTGCATTTTACTTCATTGCATTGCATATGGCTACCATTCTGCCTTCCGAGGTTCTACGCTACCTTCCCTGCATTTTACTTCATTGCATAAAACTCCTATCTACCTCTTCAAAGCAACCACCTTTCGTGACGTTACTTATTTATGCTTCTCTCGGGCTAAGCTCTGCCCCTATTTTCTTTCGCAAATCGCAAGACTAAACTTTGTCTTGTTAGCACGATACCACTGCATTCTTCATGGGCTAAAATATTGCCAACTTGTCCAAAGGCGTCATCGTTCGGAGGCACCATCTTCATGGCCCGAGAACATCATTTCATGGCCTGAAGATTTCTATTATTCAACTTGCATATCATTATTCAAAGGCACCATGGTTCAGAGGCGCCATCCGCATGGCCCGAGAACATAATTTCATAACCTGCGAATCCCGCGCCAAGCGGTTCATGGCCCAGGACATCATGGTCTAAGGACAATCATCCTCAATTGTCCAAAGACAGCATTCATAGTCCAACGGGCACTTGAATCATGTTTATATTATGCACGATATATGCTTGTTATTTATTTGCAGCTAACCCGGCCGGAACAGCCAACCAGGCAGGAGCGGACCGCTCCAGTTCTCCGATACAACCCCGTAAGACCTTCCTAGTTTTCCTTACCTCGCACCTTGCATCCGTTCTTGTAAAACATCACCGGTATATTTCGCCGATGATTCTGGAACTACATACGGTCTGATTCCTGTAAAACCAAGGATATGTAGGCAGTTCAGAAGCCAGAGTGCGGCCTAATTCTATCCCACGGTTTTATCTCGGTCAAAATTGGCCATCCTATCTTTACCCCACAACCCTTTCATCCTTCCCGGGTAAAGAGGGGCATCTGTTGTTACCCAATTTTTCCTCAAAATTATTTTTTCAAATTCGCATATATACCTTCAAAATCACTTTTATAATGATTGGCATTTTTCCATGAATTTTCCATATTTTTATCAAAAATTTTCCCATTTATCTGATATTTTTATTCAATAATTATCCATAAATTATGTTATAAATAATTTTAAAATGTTTTCCAACTCAACATCTTGCTTTTAATCCTATTTTACCCCATTAGGATTTGATTATTTCCCAAATTAGCCAATATTGGCATTATTTAGCTTATTTTAACAATTTTTGCAATAATAGCACAAGTGCACACTTATATCGTTTTAAAATCTATAACTGATCATTTTTATATTTTTATACTAGTTAATCATCTCAATTTCATTTATTTTGTCTTAATTCCATTTTACATAATTATTAGTTATTTTAATTAATTAATTATCCTATTTTTATGGGTATTTAATATCCAGCCACCTTTTATTTAAAATCTAGCCTAAATTGAATCCCATCCCCCCTAATAAAATACCCAGCCCAATCCTAAAAACTAACCCAGCCCAACCCCTCAAATTATCCGAGCCGTTGATCAAAATAGATCAACGCCCCAGAATTTAATTTCCTAAAATAATTCTAACCAAACCCCCTCATGTCTCTCATTCCTTCACGACCATTCTCTCTATATCTCTCTATCTCTCTCTGTATTCTCTGGCTTTCTCTAGAAATCTCTTCGACTTCTCCCTCTCCGATGGAACCTGTCTGTCTTCTCTGGTTGGTTTCTCACCGGAAACCTTGATTCTTCATCACCTCATGGTCGTTTACTTACCCATCGCCGGTCCAGTGAAACCCTGGGGTCCTCAGGCGAGCTCGGAGCGATTCTCTTTCCTCCCATGGTCTCATGCCACCTTTCCGGCCTTCCCGGCCGTCTTAGTAGTGATCTACAACCGGTTCTAACCTAAACCAGTGCCATCTCTAAGGTTCTTCCTTTATCTAGGTTCCACGAAACCCTAACCCTTTGTATTTTAATTTCTTTTAAGATCTACTCTAGATCCGCAGTGTTATGAAGCATTTCTACGAAAAACCCCATCTTTAAACGATTTCTTTTAATTTCGAAATTAGGGTTTCTTAACCCCTTTCAAAGAATGGTTTTTACTTCTAGCTTTAGTGATTTCCACTGTATTTTTTGAACTATTCTCTTATGTTTCTTGATTTCTTGACTTATTATGCTAAAAGCCCTAATTCTTTTAGCCTGTTCGGTTATGTGTGCTTGTTCTCCTGTGAAGCGATTCATGTATTCTCTTATTCTTGTTGCTAAGGACTTAGTCCTATTGTTCTGTGATTCCTTGCTTAGGATTCCATGTTCGTGTGCTATTAATTATCAAATTAATACTGGTTCATGACTGTTTTCCTGATAATTATCATTGACTCTGTGTATCTCTTTGCTTAGCTGTGATATTTTCCTCGTACCTGTGACTTTGTATATGTTGTACTAATTTCGAAATTGTTTCCTTGCTTATATGATACTTTCCTTAATTATACTTGATTCCCTGTAATTGTGATTACATCCGAGATTCTTTCAATCAATTTTTTCAAAACTAATACTCTGATTACTTTATAAATATACGGTTAGTTTAACTTTCCTTAATTATATACTACGTACTTGGCTCTTATTATGCACTATGTGATTTCCTTGTCCTAATTTGACAGAATCAGTCCTATTGGACTGATTTCTTTTCCTTATTTTACCTTGACTAACCGGACTCCTTAATTAAAGGAGTACAGTTCGTCTTAATTGGTGTTGATTGATTGATATTTCCATAATTTTCATAAGCACTACTCGTTTTCAAAACTAAATAAAGACATGTCTTCCTTCTTCACAAACACACTGAAATTCACACACACACTGATATTGAGAGCACTGACACACACAGACATTGCTCTGAACTTTTCTGTGTTTTCATACACTTCTTACTCTTTACATCTATTTCTGACTACTCAGTCGGCTGAAAGCCAAGATTGAGTAATCTCTATTGCTCTTGTACTCTTGCATACTACTGTCCTAGTGTTGCTCTCTCATTATGCATACTATTGTTCTACTGTTGCTCTCTTTGTCCTGTATACTGCTGTTTGCTGCTCTATCTCTTTGCACTATGTTGTTCTATACCTTTGACTAGTATGTTCCTAATTTAAGTTTACAGAGTCCCAACACAATATGTTTCAATTCATGTTAATATACTTGTTGTTCCTTTTGTGCTTTATTTTATGGTTCTATTGCCTACCATGTAACTAGCATGCTTCTATGATTTCCCCCTTCCCTTTTAGTATAAGATGTCTCATGCTTTACCTTGTATGATTTACTATAACCCTGTTCGACTCCCATGGAGTCAGCATGCTTGTTTTATCTATATGATTACCCTTTTCCGGTCTCAAATGACTGTTGTTCTTATATGTTCTCTTCCTCTACTTAGCTTCCAATACTGCAGACCTGTGTCCCCCNATGATTCTGACTCTATACCGAATATGTGACTCTTCTTGATATGTGATGTTTTTATGATAACTATGTGATAATTGTTTGAAAACATATAACTCTATTTTGCTACTACCATGTGAACTATTTGTCCCCAACTCCCTATCCTTGTTTGTGTTTGTCTCTTACACGCCGCATCTTTGCCCAGTTGTGGTTAGCCTGCTTCTTTCCTTTTGTAAACTGGTTTTCATAAACCCTTACACTGTCCTCTAAAGTTATATTTCAAAATTGTTCCTTCAGACTCTTTTCAAACTCTAATTCTCTGTTAAAACTCCAAGACTTCCCACTACTCTTAGATTATAGGTTCTGCCCCCTTCGTGTGAGCACTGCCTTGGGACCTCTAAGTACCCATTGAACTCTGACACACAAGGTTGGCCTTCTACACTGCACCTACTCATTCCTGGCTAGGGAACTTAGGTGTGAGCACTGCCTGGGATCTCCTGAGATCCTTAGGAACTCTGACACACCTGGGTTACAAGAGGTCTTGGCATATGGCATGTTGGATCTGGTACTTGGGCTTACTGTCAGTCTCTCTATAGTATAGCTTCTTGATTTGCCTTTATTCAGTTGTGTAATTCATTATTCTTGGCCTGTAATAATCTGTAAACGAATATTTGGGGTTGGATAGTGAAAGGGTGGGACTATGCATGCCTAGCGTAATTTTTGGGTAGAAATCATGTCTTAGGATTTATTTTATCTCTGTGCAAAATAGAAACCCTGTTTAGGACATATCTACCATGCAATAGAGATCATGTCTTAGGTATATTTGTGTTTGCATCTCATCACATGCATGCTCACGTAGAAAAATCATGCTAATACCTGTTATAATTACTGCTGCTTCATTCAGAAATCCTGTTCTTGTTCGAATAATAACTATCTTAAAATATTGTTTCTGCATGCGTATTCATCTAGATATCCTGCTCAGGATTACAATCGAATTATCATTAGAGGCCATATCACCTTAGGGATCTATTTTTCAGCATGTTTTTATTTAAGGTTTCGTGTTAAGTATTCTGTTGAACACCTTGAACAACATGTATTAGGTTCAATAATTAAGTGAAATCAGGCCCCCTGTATCATCCACATAGATAATAACCTCGCCTAAAATATGTTCAAAATGGTTGAAAACGGTTTCCTGCACTTTTAAACCCAAACTGATATCTTGCTTGCATTCTTAGATACCATGCCTATAGGATCTGCATTTTTCTCATCACATATCTGTCTAAGGACTTGCACTCCGCCTATGTCTTAAAATAGTAATCAACATATGTTCAGACGCCTAGGCAAACCTTAGGGACAGATGTTTGTCAAAATCAAAACTATTTTGTACACTGTCTATTAACCAATGATTTTAAAATCAGTCATGCATACTTTTTCTGAAACTCATCCAAACCTTGTTGTTTGCTATTGTCTTCACACCTAGAATTCCTGCTTAGGTTCTAAATCTGAGACCTTCTTTGTGTTTGAGACGTGCTATTTACATGCCTTACTTGCGGAGGGGTACTTGAGCCATATGTTTGTTATGTGTATCCCATATGTGTAAGTTCTAACTATTTTTCTACTCGTCACTTAGAATTTTATCCTTTAAACCTAGGGGTTCAGCTTAGTACTCACCTTATAGGATTAGTAGTCCTAAACACCCTCCAGGACTTATAGAATGGGACGGATAATAGCAGTCAATAAGCTTTCGTGACCAACACGCGCTTCTTGAAATAACCTCTACGGGGTGGGAAGGGTAGAATACGGATATGATGATTGGTGCGCTAATACCACGTATAGCCCCTCTTCGAGGAGTGATTACCGGGTATTGCATTGATGTGATCCGTATTATTTTAAACCTAGGACAATTCTTTTTCAAATGTTTTACTCTAATATTTTCTCAAAACCTTTAAAGATTTTCATACTTGTTTGAAATCCCCTCTTATATAAACCTTACTTGCTATTTGTTTGCTGTCCAAATTCACAAAACTTCTTAGCTGGGACCCACAGTTGTGGATCTTGGTGCCTAACACCTTCCCCTTAGGATAACTTCAAGCCCTTACCCAATCTCTGGTAATGCAAACTAGTTCATGAGTTATCTACTCTAGGTGACCTCGCACCACAAAATCGTTAGATGGCGACTCTTCCTTAAACCTCTTCCTTTAAGGAGTTGTCCAGAATGTCATGAACCCGATCTCTCCGCACCTGATCCGTGCGAGGAAAAAGGGGGGCGCGACAATGACTGAGTGAGGCCGAGAGCCTGATATTGAGTGACAGATATGTGATCATGCTGCACGTCGCAGCATGTTATATTGATTATGCGTGGATCTGGCTTATGGTAGCGCTTGGGTTGTAGGAGCCCCTCCAGAGTCTGTAACACACCCCCAGTAAGCGCAGTGATATTTGAGGGATGGATTTTCCCTGGACATGGATCTTGTCCGAAGTGTTTATGCTTGGTGATGGATCTTCTCCATGAGGCTGGATTGGCCTGTTTCCGTCGGTACTGAGCGATTGAGGTCAGCGACGTGTGTATGTATTCTGGGATGCATCTTCCCTGGGTCGTCGAGCCATATACAGTACCGAGTGGTTGTGAGGTGTATCATTATCTGGAGATGGATCTTAGGGCTGGATCGGCCTTCCTCAGTACTGAGTGACTTCTGTCTGATATGTATATATTCTGGGATGGATCTTCCCTGGGCCATCCGAGCCACATACAGTACTGAGTGGACGAGTATTTGAGAGTGGGAGCACATTGTGAATTTCATATTGTTGATGCATTGGCATGTAGAACACGTCGAGGTATATATGTTAAACTGTTCGGAACTGTGTTTATCTTATCACTTTGAGCTGTCTAGTTAACTGAAAGCATGCCTAAATTTATGTACATTTATTCTGTCATAAATATGAAGGTTTAGTCAGTCACTACCTCTCAGTCCCCAGGTTGGGCTTGTTACTTATTGAGTTGGTGTACTCACGTTACCCTCTGCACCTTGTGTGCAGATTCAGGTGCCAGGACTGAGAGAGAGCTGTTTTACTCTCTTTAAAGCACTTCGAAGATTGCAAGGTAGTTGCACGACATCCGCAGCCTTTCCTTTCTCCTTCCGATTTAGTCATTTTGTTTACTCTCAGACTTGTTTGTATTAAGGGAGCAGTACCAGATTTTGTATTTTCTTTAGTTGCTCATGACTGATGACTCCGAATTTTGGGGTTGTATTTAAATGTGTTACTTAACGTTATTTGTTTTGAAAAGCTAAAATGGAAGATTTATGAAATACTAGTTAATATTGAATCAAACGAAAGGTTTCTTACGTTATGCATAGTGAATTGGCTAGCCTAATATCACGATAGGCGTCATCACGGCTGGCTTGGTTTTCGGATCGTGACAATCCTGAACTCAATTCAAACTTTTGGTAGGATCTTGAACTACTTTTAGGCATTGACGATGGGTATATGTAAAATTCAAAATAGATTTCATTTACCATTGTTGATAGCCGGGATAATAACTGTGCTTTCACTAGACAACAGACAATACAAATTTGATAACAAACTAGAGAAGGAAGGAAGCTTGATAAAGCTATTGAGAGTTACTGATAATTGAATTATTCAATCATCAATTACATGTTCTTTACACAAACTCTCAAAACTTGACCTTCTCTATGTATTTTTAATGATTTGATCTTCTGAAAATTGCCATGAAATATCGTGAATTGTAAGATACTAACGACATTTTAAATATGTTATACATCATTAGTTAATATATCAAAATTTTCTTTCTTTGTAACTTTCTTCTACCAACAAACAAATTTATTTCTATAATAAAATAAAATTTCGATTATATAAGGTTAAGTTCTCGGAAACTTAAAAATTCACAATTAATTTCAAAATTTTAAATATTAGTTTATCTAAAATTCGAAGACTTCGGTATTTCAACACCATGTTGTCTTTTAGTGATGCTTGAAAGAGTTCATTTTATGTAAAAAAAAAAAGTTAAAAAAAAATAAAATAAAAAAAGATGTAGTCCTAAATTTTGTCACTTACTTTTGTATAGTTTTCTTTCTTTATGAAAAATTAGCTGAAAAAAGGTAAGTCATCTTCCCTTTGAGGCTTGGTTGGTTATGGAACATTATTTGGCGAAACGTACTTATCTTCATGGATTCTCTTATTTTATACTTAGTAATTAAGATGTGTTTTTTATGCAAACTGATGATGTTAAAAAGTTCTTCTACTTTACTAACAGGATGATGGGTTGAGCGGGTAGCTTTTGTACACTTTGTACGACCTTATACACTATCAGTTCAACTAATAAGAGACTCCATATAGGTAAAAGAAATAGATTGAGAATTCATGAATTTTAAAATCGTGAACATATCGTTAAAAGAAAAAAGACAAGATCTCACTAACATTCGACTAAAATAATAAGCATACATCAGCAAATAAATAATCCTTCCAACAA